>ML391882.1:0-21813 GCA_005239525.1 Nicotiana knightiana | reverse complement strand
AAAATAATACGGAAGTCTACAATATCACCCCAAAACCCGGAAACTCATGGGAACCACAGGCTAACAGAAATATACTACACTGCTCTAATCTCCAGAATGTCTACATAACTGTAAGGAAGGAAAAAATTTCCATTAAAGCTGGAATAAGATAGAGACTCCTAGTCTGCGGATGCGGCAGATGTACCTCGAAGTCTCTGCTGGATCTCTTNTAGCACCCTGGAGCAAATGCTCAAACTCTGCGCGCCATGCGTCCCTGAGGCTCTGAGGAACAAACTCTCTTAGGAACATGTCTGAGAATTGGGTCCAGGTCAGTGAAGCAGCCTCGTCTGGACTGTCTAACTCATAGGTGCGTCACCAATCATAGGCGGCTCCGCGAAGCTGGAAGGTAGTAAAGTAAACCCCACTAGATCCGGCTATGCCCATAGTGAGAAGAATACGGTGGCACTCCTCTAGAAACTCCAAGGCATCATCTGATGCTAGTCCACTGAATACCGGAGGGTCATACTTCTTGAACCTCTCAAGTCTTCACTGCTCGTTCTCTAAAGCAGCTGACCCATCCTCGGGCTGAACTGGCACTACGGGCGGTGCAGGAATGATCTCTGGGACCTGCTCCACATGCACTCGCTGCTCAGGAGTGCAGGCGGCAGGATT
Source organism: Nicotiana knightiana (assembly GCA_005239525.1). Classification (NCBI taxonomy): domain Eukaryota; kingdom Viridiplantae; phylum Streptophyta; class Magnoliopsida; order Solanales; family Solanaceae; genus Nicotiana; species Nicotiana knightiana. Next base: position 21,162 of record ML391882.1, on the reverse strand, counting down.
GTGTGCTCCTTCCCCGGCCTGGGATGTGGATGCAACAAGGGGAAACAGCCCTGCCTGAGCCAGAGTGGTGTACATAGACATGAACTGAGCTAACGTCTCCTGAAGGGCTTGAGTAGTAGTGGAAGTAAGCGTGTCAGGTGCCTGGACTTTGGCTGGATATGCTGGTGGTACCTCGACAGCAGCTCGCGTAGGTGCTCTCGCTGCACCACGTGCGCGTCCTCGGCCTCTACCTTGTCCCCGGCCTCTGACGGCTGCAGTAGGGGGCACAGGTGCCTGATCGTCCCGAGTAGCACGTGTCCTCACCATCTGTGAGAGAATAGAAGACAGAGGTTTAGAATTGATGTAAAAGAATATAGCACAACAAGGAAATCAATGAAGTGAAGATTTTTCCTAAACAGTTACATAGCCTCTCGTAGATAAGTACAGACGTCTCCGTACCGATCAGCGAGACTCTAATAAACCAGCCTGTGTTCCGTGACTCCTATGAACCTAGAGCTCTGATACCAGCGGCATTCGTCATACGAGGAGTTCACAGCTAGTTTCCAGACCCAATCTTCAAGATCGGGGACCCCATGGGGCATCCAAGCGACCACTGCAGATAAAAGTGAGGGCGTCATGACATACATAGTTGTCACGACCCCAATTCGCCCTCCGTGAAATGTCGTGATGGCACCTAGTCCCTATAACTAGGTAAGCCTAGCAATGCGGAATATCAACATAACTTGAGGAATAATAAGGTAAAAACTGAACGATCTAAAAGAAAGACTGTATATAAATGCCACTTGGCATATACAACCCAAAATAATACGGAAGTCTACAATATCACCCCAAAACCCGGAAACTCATGGGAACCACAGGCTAACAGAAATATACTACACTGCTCTAATCTCCAGAATGTCTACATAACTGTAAGGAAGGAAAAAATTTCCATTAAAGCTGGAATAAGATAGAGACTCCTAGTCTGCGGATGCGGCAGATGTACCTCGAAGTCTCTGCTGGATCTCTTAACCTCGGGGATAGTGCGCCTGGGTGGAGGTACCTGGATCTGCACATGAAAAACATGTGCAGAAGGGGCATGAGTACACCATAACAGTACTCAGTAAGTGCCAAGACTAACCTCGGTCCGGTAGTGACGAGGAAGGTCACGGCCCTACTGAGGTTAAACAATATAATAGGAATTTACAGTATGAAACCAGACAGTAATAATGAGTACAACAGTGAAATAAGACAGGTCAACAAGGCAATAACAAAACACAAGAACAGATTAAACACGGAATATGAAAAACTCAATAACAATGGTAACAATGAGGATCTCCCAGGATACCATCCTGTAGTCCTTTTCTCAACTATCTAGTGGATCTCCCGGGATGCCGTCCCGTAGTCCCAAAGTAAATATGCAGGGGGATCTCCCGGGATACCGTCCCGTAGTCCCAAAGTAAATATGCAGGGGGATCTCCCGGGATACCGTCCCGTAGTCCCAAAGTAAATAAGCAGGGGGATCTCCCGGGATACCGTCCCGTAGTCCCGAAGTAAATAATCAGGGGGATCTCCCGGGATACCGTCCCGTAGTCCCAACCCCTGGTCCCAAAGTAAATACGCAGCCACAACAAGAAGACNGAGTAGCACGTGTCCTCACCATCTGTGAGAGAATAGAAGACAGAGGTTTAGAATTGATGTAAAAGAATATAGCACAACAAGGAAATCAATGAAGTGAAGATTTTTCCTAAACAGTTACATAGCCTCTCGTAGATAAGTACAGACGTCTCCGTACCGATCAGCGAGACTCTAATAAACCAGCCTGTGTTCCGTGACTCCTATGAACCTAGAGCTCTGATACCAGCGGCATTCGTCATACGAGGAGTTCACAGCTAGTTTCCAGACCCAATCTTCAAGATCGGGGACCCCATGGGGCATCCAAGCGACCACTGCAGATAAAAGTGAGGGCGTCATGACATACATAGTTGTCACGACCCCAATTCGCCCTCCGTGAAATGTCGTGATGGCACCTAGTCCCTATAACTAGGTAAGCCTAGCAATGCGGAATATCAACATAACTTGAGGAATAATAAGGTAAAAACTGAACGATCTAAAAGAAAGACTGTATATAAATGCCACTTGGCATATACAACCCAAAATAATACGGAAGTCTACAATATCACCCCAAAACCCGGAAACTCATGGGAACCACAGGCTAACAGAAATATACTACACTGCTCTAATCTCCAGAATGTCTACATAACTGTAAGGAAGGAAAAAATTTCCATTAAAGCTGGAATAAGATAGAGACTCCTAGTCTGCGGATGCGGCAGATGTACCTCGAAGTCTCTGCTGGATCTCTTAACCTCGGGGATAGTGCGCCTGGGTGGAGGTACCTGGATCTGCACATGAAAAACATGTGCAGAAGGGGCATGAGTACACCATAACAGTACTCAGTAAGTGCCAAGACTAACCTCGGTCCGGTAGTGACGAGGAAGGTCACGGCCCTACTGAGGTTAAACAATATAATAGGAATTTACAGTATGAAACCAGACAGTAATAATGAGTACAACAGTGAAATAAGACAGGTCAACAAGGCAATAACAAAACACAAGAACAGATTAAACACGGAATATGAAAAACTCAATAACAATGGTAACAATGAGGATCTCCCAGGATACCATCCTGTAGTCCTTTTCTCAACTATCTAGTGGATCTCCCGGGATGCCGTCCCGTAGTCCCAAAGTAAATATGCAGGGGGATCTCCCGGGATACCGTCCCGTAGTCCCAAAGTAAATAAGCAGGGGGATCTCCCGGGATACCGTCCCGTAGTCCCGAAGTAAATAATCAGGGGGATCTCCCGGGATACCGTCCCGTAGTCCCAACCCCTGGTCCCAAAGTAAATACGCAGCCACAACAAGAAGACATTCAGAAATAGAGTGTAAAAATACAAGGCAACAAGTAGTTCTAGCCTAACATGCTTCACGTAGTACAATTAAAGCAACTTAAGCAATTAGGCAATTCAAGTCAACTAGGCATGCTTTTCTAAACTAACATAGGCTATAAGTGCAAGTAGAATAAAGCAGGCAAGAAGAAACTCAATCTAAATATTTAAAGTAAAACCGGATTTTCATCAATTAGCGCAAGTACGCGCTCGTCACCTCACGTACAAGGCATTCAATTAACAAATATCACATTCTAAGGAGAAAGGTCCCCCACACAAGGTTAGACAAGCCACTTACCTCGAACCGGCTTAAAATCAACTCAAAACCACACGTTTTCCACGAGTATCCGACTCCAAATGGCCCAAATCTATACAATTTAATTACATACAGTAAATAACATCTCATGCAATTGATTTTCACTACTTAATTCGAGCTAAGGCGCGAAATTAGGTAAAATGACCAAAACGCCCCTCGGGCCCATGCCTCGGAATCGGGTAAAAGTTATATTTTTCGGACGCTCATTCACTCACGGACTCATTCAACCTGAAACAAGCGAAAGCCAATGCCAAAAACCTCATAAATAAACGATTTTTAGACTTATGAAATAAATTCTCGGATTTTTGGTATAAAACACACAGGGATCTCGCACCTGCAGTCCCGATCACCGCACCTGTGAAAAAAGCGTCGCAGGTGCGGAAATCACTTAAGTTACACTGGGGCCGCACCTGCGGTACCGCACCTGCTGAACCTAGGTTGCACCTGCGACCACTGGTCAAATCTCTCATATCGCACCTGCGATCAAGCCCCACGCGTCTGCGAGTCCGCACCTGCGAAAAAATCTTCGCAGGTGCGCAGACACCAGTAGAGGCCTGGTTCAGCAGTAGCTAAGTCCCAATTTTTCTCCCGCTAAGCATCCGGAACAACCCCGAGGCCCCCGGGACCTCAACCAAAACCACCATCCAACCTTAATATTTCATTCGAACTAGGTCGAGCCTTAAAAACACGTCTCATAACATCAAAAACATCGATTATGCATAGGTTCAGGAACTTAGGAAAATTCTACAATTCAAATCCGACGCCGAAACACGTCTAAACTCATCTGAATGACCTCAAATTTTGCACACACATCCCAAATGACATGACGGGACTACTGCAACTTCCGAAATTCCATTCCGACCCTCGGATCAAAAATTCACTATCGGGTTGGAGACTCCAAAAATTCAAACTTCGGCATTTCAAGCCTAAATGAGCTACGAACTTCCAAAATACATTCCGAACACGCTCCCAACCCCGAAATCACATAACGGAGCTAACAGAACCATCGAATTTCCATTCCGAGGCCGTCTTCATGATGCTCCAACTACGAGAAACTTTCCAACACTTAAGCTCTCATTTAGGGACTAAGTGTCCCAAAACTCTCTGAAACTCAAAATCGAATGTCCCGACAATTCAATTTAGCAGAAATAGACTTGGGGGAAAATAGTTAATAGGGGATCGGGGCGTTAATTCTTAAGACGACCGACCGGGTCGTCAGAATAGTCAAACTACATAAAATTATTGGGAAAAAACTCCACTTATGGTTGAAGTTCCATTTTCTTGGAATGACATTTTCTCCTCGGGTATGATTTCGTTGGTCCTCACTCGAACGAACCAGCTCATCTATCCCCGATCTTTATCCTCGTCATTACTAATAAAGAAGGACTTGGTTGACCGGCGTTGGAGCTTAATCAATCCTCGAAAAAGCTGAGGCCGGTACAAGCGAATAAGATGACTGAGAGTGAACTTGAGCCCCTCGGCCTTGCTGGAAAAGGAGAGAAGCATGATCACTATTCGCCAAAAAGAGGGGTGGATCTGACCGAGGGAGACTTGGTATCTTCTACATAAGTCGATCACGATTGGATCGAGGGGACCCAGTGTGAAGGGGTAAGTGCAAACACTTAGGAACCCCTCCACGTGGGTGGTAATGCTCTCCTCGCGGGTGGGGATCTGTACCACGACCCCATCCCCCCAAGCACAATCCCTTTTCATGGCATCGAGGTGTTTCTCCATTATCGAGCAGATATACCTCGATGCATGTTCACATCGGCTAGGAACCGCGGGGGGATTTTCAACGTTGAAATCTTTCTTTAAGGTGCAGGCGCCGAGAACGGTCTCATGAAGGGTCGACGCCTTGTCGCCGTCCGGACGGGAAGAGGAGGAGGAAGTTTTCTCCTTTTGGGGAACGGTTTTCGAAGTTTTTGTCATTACTTCAGGTTAAGCAAGTAACGAAGGAGAGAGAGATGAAGAGAAGAAGAGATAAAAGAAATTGCAAAGAGGAAGTAAAGTCCTTAATCGAATGAGGAACCCTGAATTTATAGGCAAGCGGCGACGTTTCGGCAGCGGTAATGGCCGACCGCTACTGGAATGTATTTAATATTTTGGGGAAGCAAACTGACGGGACATTTCAGTTACCTCGAACGCTTACGTCACGGGGATGACATCATCATCAGGGACTCCAAAAACCCAAGGCTCAAATCGTTTCTTATCATTCTATTCTAATAAACGTGGGGACTATCTGTATACGGCCGAAATCAAGTATGCCCGATTTCATGGGCTCGAGGAGTCGTTTCGAGCCCGAGTTCAGGATGGACCATGCTCGAGCCGAATGGACCGAGCTCAAGCCTGATGTCAGAGTGCAAGGTTCGAAGATTAGAGTACATGATGAATACCGAGGCCGAGTATGACCAACCCCAAGATAATGCCGTTATGGATTTGTAACAGAAAGAGCAATATTCCCGCAATGGCACAAAGATCAAGGCATAAATTCCATAGCGAATTTGTACTAGGCGGTTAGACATCTGTCAAATTAGATTCCTTACTCAAAATAGAAATGTACCTTATTTATGATCGCCCCCTCCCCTATTATATAAAGAGGGGCTCACTCATTTGTAAAGGCATCGGTCATTGGCAAAGGAATATACATTCTTACTTTTGTGTTCATCGCTCATTAGAATTGTCTTTTAGCTTTATTGTTCTTACTTTACTGTTCTCATTAGCATAACTCGAGGCCATCATAGCTCAAGGTCAAGACTTGTTCGCATACTGGTTTGATTCAGCCTACTTCCTTAATTTATACATTTATTTTATTGGTTATTAGTTAGTATTGGACTAAATCACGCATCTTTAATACCTCAATACAAACTTAATTGTTACTCAATTTTTAGGGTAAACAATGCTATTCACATTCATGTAACTTCTGTCTCTTTATACATCTTTATTCATATTTAATTATTTATATTTTAGCTTTTGATGAACGAGAATCGATGACAAACCACCATGAAAATAAATTATGCATATAGATCATACCGACTAATGGGGCTCATGTCCTAATTGTTGTTATGCTTGTATTGAGTTTTCTAATTTGTTACTGCAAACTTTAAAAGCTTTTGTGGTCTAGGTAGAGACATCGTGTGTCTGCAAGTATGAGAGACCTTCTTATCACTCCCCCTTCAACCACCTACATGTTACAACCTCAACAGTTTGTTAACAGAAAAAGGAAAGTACAATAAGCTCACCTAAAGGACAAATGGAAAGAATTGTCCTTGAACAACTTGCTCGACAAAGAACTCAGTTGAGTTCTGGAAACAGAGATGAAGAGAGAGAAAAAGAGAGAAAGAGATTCTTATTTCCAAAATCATCTGATAAGCCCTTACAAATTGAGGAAACATCCACTATATACGAAGAGGTGTGAAAGTTATTTATAACTAACTTTTGGAATTTCCCCTTTCCACTGCGCGCATGCTAGTCACGTGAGTTTTAACTAACCTAACAAACTAAAAACTATTGGAACTGAATTGAATTGAAACTAACAACTATTGTAACTGAATTGAACTGATTTTTTTATAATTGGAAAGATCTTCATTAGGATCGTATCACTACACTCACCTTACCATGACACAACAAATCTAGCTGATATTGTTAGAACATGCGCAGCGGAAACAACCAAACAAACCAGGCATCTAATACATGTAAACTAGACAATGTTATAATCACAAGATTAGAAGCACTAACCTCTTGAAATCGTTGGACAAAGCTTCCAAACAGCAAGAATACAGAGTTGCAGTCTTCTGCTATATGCCTAATAAAACCTTGGACGATTTTGCTTTTGGGTGGGCAAAAACAATAGAACTCTGAAAGTAAGTAATTAGGTGAAATTAGTCCTCCTTAAGTAGAGTTATTTTTGGCCGAAAATTGTCTTCCAAAAACGTGTAGGATTCTACTTGTGCAAGTAGAATCCTACTCTAACTCTAACGGATGACTTTTCTCCCAAGTCACTTTTTACCCAAGTCTTGTCCAGATTTTTACTAGGTATAGCAGGGACCATAGAAATAATAAGAGGCTACCAATTATAGCATTAATTCGAAATTAGCATGAATTAATTCTTACTATAATTAATTGCAATTTATTCCACTAAAAAACTGCAATTGAACTCCTCAGTATGAATTTCGAAAATTCAATAACACTTATTTTAACTCCCCATGTTAAGATCTCAAATACCAGTTAATCAAATTAAATCACTGAAAATTTAATTTAATCAACTAATTAAATCATTTACAATTCCGCTTAAACTATTTCATGTGACGGATACAAAATCCATCGGCCGGGTTTTCACATGAAAATTTATAAGCTTATATAAATTGGTATTACCAAACTCAAAACCGAGTCAAGGATTCTATCAACTAATTATTATTCACAAATGTTATTCGTTATTGTCCAATCTATTAGGCATACACTAACTCGGAATAGAGTCGTACCTTTTGATAAATCAAAATAATAAATAAATTACATTGATCATAATAATTATATCAAGATTAGGAGTATAAGCTCATTTAATTAATTAGAGAAAATATTTTATATATTCAGTACAAAAACATCTTTTCTCTACTTGGTTCGTTCAATATACACTGAGTATACTAGCACAAGAAGTCAGAGTAAAATCACTCCCATAATCAAGACAAATTATACTATAATCTTGTGCTACAATCATCAAGATATTTTGTCCAATAATATCTTTGATTGTGAAAAATTTTTATTAATTATGAGAACAAACAATTTAATCTTTCGTGCATGAGCTAAGACTCCATACACTAAATTGTCTACTACATAACTAAAATGACACACATGTAACAAATGATCTATTTAAAATAGTATTTTATTGAATTGAATAAATTAAATATATAATTTTTCCATAAAGAATAAAATAAAATACTATGTCTAAACCGCATGTTTAATAGTATATCCCAACAATCTCCCACTTAGACTCATAACCATGCGTCTACTACTCTAACACCCATTCCTTCTACATGCTTGTCAAAATTCTTCTGTGTCAAGCTCTTCGTAAACGGGTCTGCCAAATTGTCCTCTGACGCAATCTTCAACACTCTTGCATCACCTCTTTGAGTTATGTCCCGATTAAGTGATATTTACGCTCAATATTTTTACTCCTTTTATGGCTTCTTGGTTCCTTCGAGTTTGCAACTGCACCACTATTGTCACAATAAAGTACAATCGGTGCTTGAACCGAAGGAACTACATTAAGCTCTTTTAGAAAGTTCCTGAGCCAAACAGCCTCTTTAGCTGCCTTAGATGCAGCCACATATTCGGTTTCCATGGTGCAATCAGCAACACATGATTGCTTGATACTCCTCCAACTTATGGCTCCACCTCCTAAGGTAAAAACATATCCTGAGGTAGATTTTCTATAGTCTCTATCTGACTGGAAATCTGAATCAGTATAGCCAATGGGTGCAAGATCACCTGAGTGATACACCAACATATAATTCCTAGTCCTTTTCAAGTACTTGATTATATGCTTAACATCAATCTAGTGTTCTCGTCCAGGGTTAGACTGAAATCTACTAACCATGCCAATTGCAAAGCAGATATCAGGTCTAGAACATAGCATAGCATACATGAGACTCCCTACAGCAGAAGCATAAGAGACCACCTTCATTTTTTCTATCTCATCAGTCGTTTTTGGGGACTGATCTTTCGACAGAGAGATTCCATGTCTAAAAGGAAGAAAGCCTTTCTTGGAATCTTGTATGCTAAATCTGGTGAGAATAGTATCAATATAAAGTGCTTGGGACAAGCCTAATATCCTCTGCTTGCAATCTCGCATAAGCTTGATCCCAAGGATATGTGCTGCCTGTCCCAAGTCCTTTATATCGAAACGTGAGGACAACCATTTCTTTATTGAATTCAACACGCTCACATTATTTCCTATGAGCAAAATATTATCTACATACAAAACCAAAAATGTAACTTTATCTCCATTCCACTTCTTATCGACACAAGAATCATTTCACATTGATTAAAACCGAAGGTTTTAATCGATGCGTCAAAACAAGTGTTCCATGATCTAGAAGCTTGTTTCAATCCATAAATGGATTTCTTTAATTTACACAACATGTGCTCATTGTCACTTTTAATGAAACCAACTAGTTGTGCCATATAGATGCACTCATCAAGGCTTCCATTCAGAAAAGCCTTCTTGACATCCATTTGCCAAATCTCATAATCATAATGAGCAGCAATGTATAAGAGAATCCTAATGAATTTAAGCATGGCTACTGGCGAAAAGGTTTCCTCATAATCGATCCCTTCTTTTTGAGTAAACCCTTTTGCCACAAGCCTAGCTTTAAAAGTTTGCACTTTTCCATCCATTCCTCTCTTTTTCATATAGATCCATCTACAACCAATGGGTTTGACTCCAGTAGGTGGTTCTACAAGATCCCATACTTGATTGGAGTACATGGAATCCATTTCAGATTTCATAGCATCAACCCATTTATCAGCATCTGTATCTTGTAGTGCTTCGTCTTAATTAATAGGTTCTGTATTAGGCTCTTCAGGGATTCTATTATAAGATTATCCCAAGAGCGCAAACCGGAGAGGTTTTCTAATAATTCTCCCACTACGACTAGTCACTACAGGTGGAGGCTGATTTTGTTGTTGAATCACAATATCATTTTCTAGAACTGAAGCCTCAATGTTATCCTCCACACCTTACGGTACTGGGATATTATTAACTTCTTCCTGGAGTGCAGGCTGTAGAACATTTTCAGGTTGTTCAACAATCTGAGGTTGCTCAACATCTGAGGTTGCTCAACATTACTCCCACTACTTTGGGGTAGTCAGATGTCAGGCAATTGCTCTTGTGCAATCTGCTGCCTATTGACATTTCTCCCACTACGATAGTGCAGTGGTATGTCAATACTGGCTTCCGGGATACGTTATAGAGATGAGTCTTTAGTTACTCCATTATTTAATTCCTGTAAAACTAGTTTACTTCTAGAAATATGGTTCATTAAATAGTCCTCTTATAAAAATCTGACATTTGTCGTAACAATTTCCTTCTTTTCTTTGGGACAATAAAACAAACCGCCTTTAGTTCCTTTTGGATATCCAATAAAAATTCATACTTTTGTCCTTGATTCCAATTTATCCGCTTTCCCTTTCAGCACATGTGTTGGACAACCCCAAACCCGAATGTGCCCGTAAACTTGGCTTGCGCCTAGTCCACAATTCTACTGGAGTTGAAGGTACTGACTTTGAAGGAACCAAATTTAGAATGTAACTTGCTGTTTCTAAAGCATATCCCCAAAAGGAAGAAGGCAAATCAGAATAACTTAACATTGATCTAACAATTTCCATAAGTGTCCTATTTCTTCTTTCTGCCACACCATTTTGTTGTGGTGTTCCTGGGGTAGATAATTGAGATGTAATTCCACTATCTGATAAGTATTTTATGAATTCCGCAGAAAGGTATTCACCACCACGATCAGATGACAATGTTTTGATATATTTATCATGTCGTTTCTCCGTTTCCGTCTTAAATTCTTTGAATTTCTCAAAGCATTCAGACTTACGTCGCAACAGATAAATGTATCCATATTTTGAGTAATCATCTGTGAAAGTCACAAAATACTCAAAACCACCTCTTGCTTGTATATTCATAGGGCCGCACAAATCAGAGTGAATTAGTTCTAGCTTATCGCTGGCTCTATTTCCTTTTGAGGGAAAATGTCTCTTGGTCATTTTACCTTCTAAACAGGAATCGCATGTTGGTAGTGCTTCCACTTTCAATGAACTCAATGGTCCATCAGAGACCAATCTCAAAATCCTATTTAAATTTATATGACCTAGATGTTAGTGCCACAAATAAGTTTGACTCAATTCAGAAATAAGTTTTCTTTTATGTGGCAGATTAATGTTATTCAATTCTTTTGGTTGTTGTAGCACACGAGGAGATATACCAAGAATAAAAAGGTCATGTACTCTAGCAGCAATGTAGATAAAACGTTTATTAAACTTAATAACAACAGAGTTATTAGCAAAATAAACATTATAACCAGCATCCATTATTTTCGAAACCGAAATTAAATTCCTTCTAATGGAAGGTACATAGAGAACATCTTTTAGATCTAAAACTCTATCACTACTAAATGAAACTCTAATATTTCCTAAAGCTAAAGCTGGTGCTAGCTCGCCATTGGCTTGAAATACGCAAATTTCATTCTCACTTAGCCGTCGCGTTTCCTGAAACCCCTGCAAAGTAGTGCAAATATGATTAGTGGCTCCCGAATCTACACACCAAAGCATAGTAGAAACAGCCGCTAAACAAGTTTCAATGACATTTAAATTTGAATTACCTGGCTTATTCAACTTTGACAGATAGGCAGGGTATTTCTTCTTGTGATACTCAGGTTGCTTGCAATGATATCACTCGCCTTTGGGATTTTTCACACCAGCCGCACCACCAGGTGCCAAAATCTTTTGAGTCTTCTTCTTTTTCTTATTGCCTTTCGACTTAGAAACTGAAGCTTTCTCAACATTGAGTGCCACAACTGGAGCTTGTTGTTTGATAATAGACTCTACCGCTTGCAGCTCATTCAACAATTTCTCTAGTGACAAATCCATTTTGTTCATATTATAGTTCAAGCGAAATTGTTGAAAACTGTCAGGCAGAGTCTGTAGGACCATCTCAACTTGAGACTCCTTATCAATCAAGGCTCCAAGGACCTCCAGTTCATTCAGAAGACTCATCATCTTCAGAACATGGTCCCTGACCAATGATCCTTCAGCCATCTTGGTGTTCAAATGGGCTTTCATGGCAGTCTGCTTAGCTGCACGATTTTGCTCACCGAACATCTCTTTGAGACTTTCAAGCATGTCGTAAGCAGACCCCATAGACTGATGTTGATGTTGCAAAACATTCGCCATAAAGGCAAGAATGTAACATCGCGCCATCTCATCAGCCTTAACCCATTTGTCATGGGCCTTAACCTGATCATCAGTAGCATTTTTAGGTTTTTCTGGGAACTCCTTAGTGATTACAAATTTGTAACCTTCAGCAATTAGGACAATATCAAGGTTTCTTTTCCAGTCAACATAATTCTGTCCTTCTAATTTGTTTTGGTTCAGAATTGAGGTAAGTGGGTTGAATGAAGACATGGTTAATCTGAGAGATATTTACATTAAATAGATCATTAGTTACGTATTTTGAATAATTAAATTCAAAAAAAGCACATTACACATATAACTATGTTCATTGAACAGTTAGATTCGTTAGGGAAACGTAACTATTCATGCAAAATATATGAGTGATGTAAGATATTAACCCCATAAATTTAATCAGGACCAACTCAGATGGAGAGTAAACTGTTAATTTAAGATAGGTAAATATCACTTTTATAAACTCTAGTTTCATTGAATCAACATATAACTCAGTTGGAGAGTTAATATAAGTAATCAAATAACTAGAGGCAAAACTACAGTAATCATCTATAATGAATTTATCCGATGGGGAAGAAGACTTATGTCAACATATAAATTTATTATATTACTGTAAAACATGATTGTGAACAATGGGAATTGAACCATACCATCACAAATTTCTTTTTAAAAATTCTTTTAAAAAGAATTTCCAGAAAATATATTTAAAAAAGCCAAAAGCCATCTAAACGACCCCGAATGCCCAAAAAAAGACGTACATCATTAGCAATGAGTTTTTTAAGTTGGGTCGTTTCCGATGAACCTACCAAATTTGAGGTCAATCGGAGTTTGACAGAATTTCAGAATTCTAAAATCATGACCTATTTGTAGAATTCTGTTTTTGGCCGTTTTGAGTGTTTTTATTATTTTGACTTGTTCAAATCCATAATATACTCGTGTATGTTAAACATGATTTCAGAACTCAAAATAATAATAATATAATAATAATAATAATAAAAACATGTTCAAACAGAATTGTAAAAAAAAAGTATGTTTTTCACTGTTAAAAGAAAACGCCAATGTTCATAATTCTGTATATTAATCCATAATTACAGAACTAATATCATACAAAATAGCCAAGTTTTTATTAGTATAACACTCTCTGATTATGGACAAAATACAACTCAAACAAATTTAATTCACTGTTTATGCATATATGTATTAACCCATAATTATAGAATTAATAGCATTCAAGAAACAGTCATGTTTTTATAAAAAAACAAATTGATATTCATCAAAAACGTAATTAAACAGACTGTCATTTAATATAACACCACCGTTTATGCATGTGTATATTAATTCATAATTTCAGAATTAAGATACTAATAAAAAATATTTTTGACATAGAATAATCATACCAAAATGTATCATTAAACAACAAGTTTTAATATTACTCTATTCATGTTGTATTACATTATCTAGTTAGATGTAAGACGGCGTCTGATACCAATTGTTAGAACATGTGCATCGGAAGCAACCAAACAAACCAGGCATCTAATACATGTAAACTAGAAAATACTATAATCACAAGATTAGAAGCACTAACCTCTTGAAATCGTCGGACAAAGCTTCCAAACAGCAAGAATCCAGGGCTGCAGTCTTCTGCTATATGCCTAATAAAACTTTGGACGTTTTGCTTTTGGGTGGGCAAATCAATACAACTCTGAAAGTAAGTAATTAGGTGAAATTCGTCCTCCTTAAGTAGAGTTATGTTTGGCCGAAAATTGTCTTCCAAAAACGTGTAGGATTCTACTTGCACAAGTAAAATCCTACTCTAACTCTAACGGATGACCTTTTCTCCCAAGTCACTTTTACCCAAGTCTTGTCTAGGTTTTTACTAGGTATAGCAGGGACCACAGAAATAATAAGAGGCTACCAATTATAGCATTAATTCGAAATTAGCATGAATTAATTCTTACTATAATGAATTGCAATTTATTCCATTAAAAAACTGCAATTGAACTCCTCAGTATGAATTTCGAAAATTCAATAACACTTATTTTAACTCCCCATGTTAAGATCTCAAATACCAGTTAATCAAATTAAATCACTGAAAATTTAATTTAATCAACTAATTAAATCCTTTACAATTCCCCTTAAACTATTTCATGTGACAGATACAAAATCCACCGTCCGAGTTTTCACATGCAAACTTATATAAAGGGGTATTATCAAACTCAAAATCGAGTCAAGGATTCTATCACCTAATTATTATTCACAAATGTTATTCATTATTGTCCAATCTATTAGGCATACACTAACTCGGAATAGAGTCGTACCTTTTGATAAATCAAAATAATAAACAAATTACATTGATCATAATAATTATATCAAGATTAGGAGTATAAGCTCATTTAATGAATTAGAGAAAATATTTTATATATTCAGTACAAAAACATCTTTTCTCTACTTGGTTCGTTCAATATACACTAAGTATACTAGCACAAGAAGTCAGAGTAAAAGCACTCCCATAATCAAGACAATTATACTATAATTTTGTGCTACAATCATCAAGATATTTTATCCAATAATATCTTTGATTGTGAAAAAAATTTATTAATTATGAGAACTAACAATTTAATCTTCCGTGCATGAGCTAAGACTCCATACACTAAATTGTCTACTACATAACTAAAAGGACACACATGTAATAAATGATCTATTTAAAATAGTACTTTATTGAATTGAATAAATTAAATATATAATTATTCCATAAAGAATAAAACAAAATACTATATCTAAACCGCTTGGTTAATAGTATATCCCAACAGATATTTCCTTGTTTTTTCCTCTCTCGTCATTTTCTCAACCCTAAAAGTTTCATGATGAAAGGTGGCAGATCCGATGCCAAAGCTGATAACAGGCTCAGCGTGAAGAATAAAGCTCTGCGACTAAAATTAAGGCTAAAGACGTGTGCCGAGGATCCTGAAAAAACTAAGAGGCCTACAAGTGCTTTCTATGTTAGGCGACGATGGAGGTCCGCCAAGGATCCGGCCTGACAAACCCAAGAGGCCAAGTGCTTTCTTAGTCTTCATGGAAGAGTTTAAGAAGCAGTTCATGGAGGAGAATCCAAACAAAAAAATATGTCTTTGCTGATTGTAAAGCTGGTGGATACAAGTGGAGTCAGTTATCAGATGCTGATAAAGCTCCCTACATAACAGATGCACGGAAAAGGATGGCCAAATATCGGAACAACATGGATGTTTATATCAGGCGAGAGGCAGAGAGAAGGAAGGCCGAATATCGATATGCTTATAGCAGGCAAGTGGCTGCTGGATCTACTGAAGAGGAGGAAGCTGACAAGTCAAGGTCCGAGGTTGATGAGGAAGAAGGAAGTGGAGAGGAAGATAAAAAGAAGGATGACAACTGATGAAGTTTTTAGTGGATGAAGTAATTGGCGAGGAAGCGTGTGTAATATCTTTGATATATATTGGTTTCTTCTTTTTCTCCCTTAATATATACTTGTATTTGTTTGTTTCTGTTTATGGGGGGTTAATGAAGAATTTATAGTAGCTGTTTGTAGAGGTCAATAGTTTATAATATATTTTATTTTGATGCTGCTTAATCACAATTCAGCGAGGTGTTTGTTCTTCTTGGCTAGTATATATATATATGGATTTCCATCTAATTCGTCTCTTGCTTACTGTCTAGTTTGTTGTTGATTATGTATGCTCTCTATTGGAGTTGGTATAGCTTTTCTATTGCTACTAACCAAAAATATGGAGAGATGTACTATGAAAGTTCAGGTGCAAAAGAAACAATGGAAAGGTTTGGAGTGGCTTCTTTTGCTCCCTTTGCCTCTTGTTAACATATGTGAAAATTCTTTATTCATAATTTAATAGCTTGAATGTTTCTTTAACATTTCTGGAATCTCCATAGAGTTGGAGTTAGAAAGCTGTAATATCACCAAAAAAAAAAAAAATCCTTGTAAAAAAATCTGTAATATCACAGGTATTCATGATGAATAAAGCAGATATAAGTTGGTTCAAGCTGCATGTTCTACAGTTTGACATATAACCTGTTGTTTCTCAGTTTTATAAAATGACCATCTTCTGTCTGCTTGGGCTACTGTCCGCCTGTTGCTTCAGTCCTGAACTAGTTTGCTACCAGCATGACTTGTCAAAACGGAGGAAGGAAGAAAAGAAACAAATAAAAGGAAAAGAGAAAAGCTACGCAAGGTCCAGTAATTTCCTCTTTTTTTATTTACTAAACTATAGATATCTGCAATGAAGCTAAAATGTTCTTCGACATCTATCAAATTTCCTTGAGTTTTCACGAGTAAACAACTTGTGCAGGCAACCAATCTTTGAAGTTGCTACGGAATACAACTTCTAAGTATATTTTTATGTGGGAACAAAGGGCTCCTCCTTCGAAGGGGAGCCTCGGAGCACGGTAAAGTTGTCTCCGTATGACCCATAGATTATGGGTTTGAGTTACGGAAGCAGCCACAAATGCTTGCATTAGGTTAGACTGTCTATATCACATCTCTTAGGGTGAAACCCTTCCCCGAACCATGCGTGAACGCGAGATACCTTGTACCTATGACCTTACAAAGTATTTGAAACCCCTTGACCACTGAGCTACACTTTTGGGCTGTGTCAAAGGAATTCAAAACTTGATATATAGAGGTAAAAAAATAAATTGTGCCTTATATATACAATGTAATTTTTCGACGAAAGTGGTTCGGATGAACTCCCTTCCGCTCTCTAAATCCGCCTCTGCCTTGTACACCGAGCTGTACTTTAAAGGGCTCCTCCGTCATTTTGTGTGACAGTTCAATGCAAATAAAATTAGAACTCTTTTTAGACTTGAACATTCTCAAGATGTTCAGTTTGCCATTGAAAATACTGACCTCACTTATCAGAAGTGTCGGAAAGCATCAGATTCTTCATGATGTACAAGGACTTTTGATAGAAGTATACTAGCACTCAGAGGCGGACATACACTATGAATTGAGGGGTCACGGGACCCCGTTAGTCTTGACAAAAACCCTATATATATATGGGACCCTTAAATAGTTAAAGTGTGCACCCTAAACACAAAGAGACTGACAGACAAGTGGTTGCATTGATCATTTAAGTTCCCTTCTTTGCTGATGATGCAGTGTACGCAGACCTTACCCTTACCCTAGAGGGGATAGGGAGACTATTCCCGGAAGACTCTCGGCTTAAAGACAATAGATCAGTGATAACAGAACTCGAAAAATAATACCAACAACGTGAGGGACATCAAATAAATGAAAAAGCAGTAATACAAATATTATGCAAAAGTGTGCAAACACAACATAAATCGCTAACATTACTAGACAAAACACTATCATACTCGTCGGTACAAAGAGGGAAACCGGGACAATGAGGAAAACCCCTCAACTACCCTTTAACCTACAATCCTAATGCTCGACCTCCACACCTTCCTATCAAGAGCCATGTACTCGGAAATTTGGAGCCGTGCCATGTTCTGTCTGATCACCTCACCTCAATACTTCTTAGGTCGCCCTCTAACTATTCCCGTACTTGCCAAAGTCAATAGCTCACACCTCCTAACCGGTGCATCTAGGCTTCTCCTCTGCACGTGTCTGAACCATGTAAGCCGCGCTTCCCGCATCTTGTCGTCCACCGGATCCACTCTCACCCTCTCCTGAATATCTTCATTCCTAATCTTATCCAGCCTAGTGTTCCCACACATCCATCTCAACATCCTCATTTCTGCTACTTTCATCTTCTGGATATGTCAATTTTTGTCCGGCCGACACTCAGCTCCATACAACATGGCAGGTCTAACCACCGCTTTATAGAACTTACCTTTGTGTTTCAGTGGCACATTCTTGTCACACAGGACTCCAGACGCTAACCTCCATTTTATCCACCCCATCCCAATACGGTGTGTAACATCCCGTCGATCTCCCCGTCTCCCTGGATAATTGATCTTTCAGTACAATGTAATTTACATTTAATAGCAAATTGCTTTATTTTTTTACTTTTGCCCTTTTTTTTGAATCAATTATAATTTAGTACTAATAAATAATAGTCAACATAATTAATGTTTTAGTTCTTTGAATCTAATTTAGTTTATATTTAATAGAAAATTGCTTTATCTTTTACTTTTATCTTCTTCTTTTTTTGAATTCAATTATAGTTTATTACTACATAATAGTCAAGCTAATTAAATTTTATTCTTTTTCAAATTCATCCAATAAAATTGAAATAATCAAATTTCAACTTATCGGTCCATAAATAAAAAAGTACATATCATTTTGCGACAACCTTTTTCAACAATCTGACTCGACAATGACAACTAATAGTTTGAGACTCTTTTTCAGTCTTTTTAGTATTAGCATACTCTTAATCTTGATTTTGTTAGTAAGTCTTTGATAATTTTACGTTTGAACGCCCTTTTGATCACTGGTCCTTTTATTTATTTATTAAAAACAAGAATTTTAAAGTATGAAACATACTTAATCAAACACATTCCGTTCTCATAGCATCCATTTTGCGAAGAAGCCTCTCTCTCTATTATATATATATATATATATATATATTCAATGCTTTCTTTTTTCTTTAAAACTTTTTTTGTGAAGCCACATGATCACAAGGGTGGTCTCGTTGGAAAATTACACTGCGTATATAGGTAAAATATTATATCTTAAAGGTTATATTGAACACCCTTTGTCGAAAATTTTTTTCTCTTATTTCAAATTTGAATATCTTTGAAAAAATTTCTAACTTCGTCATTGGGCCGAGGCTGCACACTTGGTGGATTCTTACTTAAAATTTCAGCAGAGTTTTACATATATGACTATTAGGTGGCTTTGAATGATATACAATATAATGTACACTATACATCAATGGAAAATGTCTGACGACAATGGAAGCTGGGGAGTCGGGAGCATATAATTAAGTAAATTTGAGCTCCAATTAGGAGTGTGTCTTTTGTTATTTACTGTATTTTGACTTAGAACGTGCCATCTAATATTTGTGAAGAACTAAACCAAGAAGACAATTTTAAGCTGGAGGAAGAGGGGCAACCACTACTAAAAATCTGACAAAAATGGACCAAAAATTTGTGATCAAAATTGGTATATAAAAAAGAAAAGCGACCAAAGTTGGTCGCTAAATTAGATAAAATTATTAAAAAATAATTGTAAATAAATTAGCGACCAAGGTTGGTCGCTTTTTGGTCGATAATGTGGTCAAAATGTTGACCGGACTGGTCAGACTTGCTTGGTCAAAGAAATATTAAAATTAGCGACCAACTTTGGTCGCTAAAGTGGGACCCAGTTATAAAATTTTTAATAATTATATTATTATTTTAAAAAATTATAAAATTTAAATAAATAAAATTTAAAATTAGCGACCAAAGTTGATCGCTTATGAAAGGGGAAGCAAATAGAGACCAACTTTGGTCGCTAATCTGAGACCCAAATATAAAATTTTAATAATTATATTATTATTTAAAAAAATATAAAATATAAAAAAATATAATTTAAAGTTAGCGACCAAAGTTGGTCGCTTAAGAAAGGGGAAGCAGATAGAGACCAATTTTGGTCGCTAATCTGGGACCCAGTTCTAACATTTAATAATTATGTTATTATTTTAAATATTTTATAAAATATAAAATATATCTTATTTATAGTTTGCGACCAACTTTGGTCACTAATTTGATTTCTGGATAATTAGTGACCAAAGTTGGTCTCTTTTCACGTCAATGTCACACCTCCTTTTTCCGGCAAGAGTTGGATATGGGAGTTTTTTCCGATTTAAGTGACATTATTCAGATTTGGGATTTATTTTAGTTTTCAGAGTCGCCACTCGGATTTTTACGGTGTTCCGAGACACCATTTATTTGTTGAAATCCCAAACCAAGGAAATTTTGACTCTGTTATAGATGTCTGCGACCAGAAATCCGAGTAAGGAATTCTATTAACCCGGGAGAAGGTGTTAGGCATTCCCGAATTCCGTGGTTCTAGCGCGGTCGCGTAACTATTATTATTTGGCCTAAATCGTCTGTTTATTCACATATCTTTGCCTATCGTGCTTTTAGCCTCTTTCACTTTTCAGCCGCTTTTAATATTTATGGACTTATCTTGAAAACAAGTGACGATGGTGTGCACTTGTTATTTTAAAACACATTATAATTACGCCACATGAAATGCACCCGTAATTACAACATGTGATTTTTATTATAATTTTGAAGTTAAAGACGGGGACATGAGTTGTCGCTCCCGAATGTTGGTTAGGTAGCTTCGGTATAATATTTGATTTTTTCTATCAAAATTTCGAACTAAAGGTATTCGTTCTACCTAGAAGATCTCCTAAACGATAGTCGTTGTTCTAAAAGAACATCTTATAGGCTATGGCCTCATCTAGCCCCGTTTTATCACATCAGACCATCTTAAGTCAGCTCTCTTTGTGATAGGACTGCTATTTCCGAAAAGAATTTGTTTTTAGCCCATGATAGCAAACGTGGGAATCAGAATATCCTTTGTTCGTTCAGATATATATGTATGAAATTCATATATCTAAATATGTTATTTGTTAAGTCTGATACTAATGGACAAGCTGGAATCACTCTATTCATTCCAGAATTTTAATGATTTCTAACACAGACTCTGCCCTATGCGGTTCTATTAATTTTTGAACCAGTAATCCCTAACAATTCTTAACAAACTAATCTCATGCATCTAAAGTTTTAGAGTTCACGCATATGTATACATTGATTTTTACAAATTTAGAAGATACAAGGTAAACTGAAGATAATCTACTGATTCGTGTTGAAACTCCACTGAATCTGAGATAACCATTTTTTCAAAGAAAAATAAATCCAAAATGGGATTGTTTATACAGATTTTTCATACGTTCTTTTGTCTAGTATCAGGGCAGAACAAAACAACAAAAAATGTAAACTCGAAATTTCAGGAACATGAATA
>ML391877.1:40481-82149 GCA_005239525.1 Nicotiana knightiana | reverse complement strand
ATATATATATATATATATATCTTTAAAATATGAGGAAAAAATTGGATATCAACAGCTGCCCCTGTTTACCGGGGAATGATGAAAGAGTTGTCGGGTAAAGAAATGATTAACGACTTTGACCGAATGTGGTGATTTTGAAAAATATAGACTGAACCTTGGTTTCTGAGCTGCCTACATATCCCTTGTTTTTTAGGAATCAAGCCATGTGTAGTTCTGGATCCAACAGTGGAATAAACTGACGGAGTTGTTATAAGAACGGCCAAACTCTTCTGGATATGACGGTATTGAAATTGTAAATGAATGTATCTGGGGTGGATATGGATATTTGAATGGTTATCAGATGGGAATGGGTAACGGATGGTGGTTGGTTACGTTTGAAATAATTGCAAGATATGAATGTGGAACTGAAACTGGAGCGAAGATTGCTCCCGTTAGGAGAACAGTTACTTCCTGGATCACCTGCGAAACTTAAAACACGGTGCATGCAAATATATATGATTATTTCGAGAATTTAGACATGATGCAAATTCCCTTTGGACTCTAAGAGCTGTCTTTGGACGATGAAGATGGTGTCCTTAGACCATGATGTCCTGGGCCATGAACCGTGAGATAGGGGATTCACAGGCCATGAGGATGATGCCTATGAACCATGACGCCTTTGAATAATGATGTGCTATTGAGAGATCCTCAGGATATGGCATGGTGTCTTCCCGCTTTGAGGATGATGCCTTCAGACTATGACACCTTTGGAAAAAATGGAGATGTTTCAGCCCATGAGATGCAAATTCATGATGATTGAAATGGAACAAGACAAATCTTAGTCTTGTGTAAAATCGGGGGCAGAGCTTAGCCCCGAGGTAGAGAATAGTGCAAGGTTCCAAATAGCATAGCATCTGTGGTTACGCAAGGAGAGGCAATGTTTAGTCTCATGCGATTGAGGAGGCATGGCTTAGCCTCATGCAAGATGGAGATAATGCTTAGTCTCATGCAGGGGAAGACGGTGCTTAGCCTTATGCAGTTGAGGAGGCAGGTCTTAGACTCATGCAAGAATAGAGACAATGCTTAGTCTCATGCAGGGGAAGGCAATGCTTAGCCTTATGCAATTGAGGATGCATAGCTTAGCCTCATGCAAGATGTAGACTATGCTTAGTCTCATGCAAGGGAAGACAGTGCTTAGCTTTATGAAATCGAGGAGGCAGGGTTTAGCCTCATGCAAGATGGAGACAATGCTTAGTCTCATGCAAGGGAAGGCAGTGCTTAGCCTTATGTAATTGAGGAGGCAGGGCTTAGCCTCATGCAAGATGGAGACAATGCTTAGTCTCATGCAAGAAACATATAATAAGTGGTAGCAGAGTATTTCTTAGCTGGAAATATATTTACGCTTGGCGGCTTTGTCGTTATGAAGACGACAATTCTAAGGTGCGCGCGTATTTACAACTATCCCTTTTTCTTGCATCTAAAGGAAAATCGTGAGTTTTACGGGGAAAGTTGGTTTACACCTTCGCCTGCTTGCTTTGCCTTTCCCTATATCGAAATCCCACTTAAGTTACCATGCATAGCATCTGGCTGTTTCATAAGATAAAGTTTTTCGAAAGATATGCATGCATATGATGAATGTAGTTATTTGAAATAGATTAGTATGCAATATTAAATTAACCAATGACTGTGACACTTTTAGAGACATTGCGACTTCCTTGCTTCAGAATTTTGAGGGTCCTCCTCAAAATTCTGCCCCAATTTGCTTAGGCGATTCTCTGACCATTCTGCACATGATGACGTCGACTGGACTTTGCTCTGGAATTTTGAGGTTCCTCCTCAAAATTCTGCCCTAGTTTTTAGTTGTGGGGAAAATGAAATTTTTATTGAATTGTGACCGAACCCACAGGGCTGCCTACGTATCCCCTCTTAAACGGGAATCAAGTGAAGCGTAGTTCAGTTACATCAGATGAAGAAATGTAAGCAGTTTAAACATAATATCTTTTGACTGCGTCTGAGTTGATAGGCTTTGGCCAAATCTCTCCGTTCTTTTCTGCGAGTATGAGTGCTCCTCCTGTTAGTACCGTGTGAACCATGTAGGGTCCTTTTCAGTTGGGTGAAAGTTTTCCTTTGGCTTCATCCTAGTGTGTAATTATCCTTTTAAGCACTAGCTGCCCCGGTGTGAACTATCGAGGTCTGACCTTTTTGTTGAAAGCTCTGGACATTCTGTTCTGATAAAGTTGACTATGACATACTGTATTCATTCTTTTCACATCAATGAGAGCTAATTTTTCATAGCGGCGCCTTATCTACTCTGCATTACTGAATTCAGCTTCTTGTATAATTCTCAAGGAAGGAATTTCTACCTCGGCGGGAATGACAACTTTAGTACCGCAAACCAGCAAATAAGGAGTTTCCCCGGTTGATGTGCAAACCATTGTACGATATCCCAGTAAGGAAAATGGTAATTTCTCGTGCCATTGTTTGTGATTATCTACCATCTTCCTTAATATTTTCATGATATTCTTATTGGCGGCCTCCATAGCTTCATTCAATTGGGGCCGGTATGCTGTGGAATCTTGTACGTGATTTTAAAGGTCTCGCACATAGCTTTCATTAGGTCACTATTGAGATTGGCGGCGTTTCAGTGATGATGGATTCTGGAACCCCGAATCGGCAAACAATACGATCTTTGACAAAATCTGCAACGACTTTCTTAGTTACAACTTTGTAAGATGCAACTTCAACCCATTTTATGAAGTAGTCTCTGGCCACTAGAATGAACCTGAGCCCGTTTGAAGTGGCGGGCTCTATTGGTCCAATGAAATCCATTCCCCAAGAGACAAAATGCCAAGGTGAACTTGTTGCATTGAGTTCATTTGGCGGCACCCGTATCATATCTACATGTATTTGGCACAAATGACATTTCTGGACATACCTGATGCAATCTGTTTCCATAGTCATCCAAATATATCCTGCGCTCAGTATCTTCTTGGCTAAAACAAAACCATTAATGTGTGGTCCGCAAGTTCCAACATGTATTTCTTCGAGTATTTTGGAAGCTTCCTTAGTATCAACACACCATAATAACCCTAGGTCTGAACATTCCTTCTGTGCAGAATTCCTCCACTTTGGAAGAAATGGTTGAACAATCTTCAGAGCGTGCGTTTCTGAGTATAATTTGCATGCTCCGGGTACTCTCCTTTTTCCAAGTACTCCTTGATATCGTGAAACCATGGATTCCCATCTATTTCTTCTTCAACATGAGCACAATAAGCTGGATGATTATGAATCCTTACCACAATGGGGTCAATGAAATTCTTGTCCAGATGCTGTATCATTGAGGACAAAGTGGCCAATGTGTCTGCGAACTCATTCTGGATTCTCGGGACATGTCTGAACTCTATTTTTATGAACCTCTTCATCATCTCTTGCACATGATATAGATATGGTAATATCTTGGTATTCTTTGTAGCCCATTCTCGCTGCACCTGATGTACCAGAAGATCTGAATCACCAATTACTAGTAATTCCTGGATATTCATGTCAATGGGCAAATTCAGCCCCAATATGCAAGCCTCATATTCTGCCATATTATTGGTGCACAAAAATCTAAGTTTTGTGGATATCAGGTAATGCCGACCGGTTTTTGAAACCAAGATGACTCCAATACCCACTCCTTTGAAATATGCAGCCACATCAAAAAACATTTTCCAACCATCGTAGGTTTCAGTAATATCTTCTCCTACAAATGATACTTCTTCATTAGGAAAATACATTTTTAGTGGTTCGTATTCTCCTCATATAGGATTTTCCGCAAGATGATCCGCTAATGCTTGTCCCTTAACCGCCTTCAGAGTCACATAGATGATGTCAAATTCACTCAATAATATCTTCCATTTTGCTAGCTTCCTTGTAGGCATGGGCTTCTGGAAGATGTATTTCAAAAGATCCATCCTTGATATGAGATATGTGGTATAGGCATAGAATTATTGCCTCAGTTTATGGGCTATCCAGGTCAAAGCACAACATGTGCGTTTCAACAGAGAATACCATGCTTCGTAGGGTGTGAACTTCTTACTCAGATAATAAATGGCTTGTTCTTTCCTTCCCGTCTCGTCATGTTGTCCCAAGACGCAACCGAAAGCCCCATCTAGTATAGAGAGATAGAGTAGCAGCGGTCTACCAGGCTCTGGCAGGACTAGGACTGGATATATGGACAAATATTCTTTGATTTTGTCAAAAGCTTTCTGGCAGTCTTCAGTCCAACTGGT
The DNA here is from genome assembly GCA_005239525.1 of Nicotiana knightiana. NCBI lineage: Eukaryota > Viridiplantae > Streptophyta > Magnoliopsida > Solanales > Solanaceae > Nicotiana > Nicotiana knightiana. The sequence goes on along the minus strand of ML391877.1, from coordinate 77,899 downwards.
TGCGGCATCCTTCTTTAACATTTTTAAAATCGGCTCATAGATGACAGTTGATTTTGCTATGAAACGGCTGATATAATCGAGATGCCCTAAGAAAATCATCACGTCTTTCTTGTTCTTTAGAGGAGGCAAATCCTGGATAGCCTTGACCTTTGATGGGTCTAGCTCAATTCCTCGGCGGCTGACGATGAATCCTAATAGCTTTCCGGTAGGGACTCCATAGCCGCATTTTGCCGGATTCGATTTCAAATTGTACCTTAGGAGCCGATCAAAGAATTTCCTCAAATCTGCAATGTGATATGTGCCTTTCTTGGATTTTATAATGGCGTCGTCCACATATACCTTTATTTTCTTATGTATCATGTCATGGAAAATAGTTGTCATGGTCCTCATATAAGTGGCTCCAGCATTCTTCAGATCAAACGACATCATTTTATAGCAGTACAACCCTCACAGTGAAAGCTATTTTCTCGGCATCTTCTACATTCATCCAAATATGATGATACCCCACGAAGCAATCCACAAAGGATTGGAGTTCATGCTTGCCCTAATTGTCGATCAATATGTGTATGTTGGGTAGAGGAAAATCATCTTTGGGACTTGCTCTGTTTAAGTCTCGATAGTCGGCACATACTCTGACTTTCCCATCCTTCTTCAGAACCGACACGATGTTGGCCAACCAAGTCAGATATTCAACCACTCTGGGAACCTTGGCTTTGATCTGTTTTGTGACTTCTTCTTTGATTTTCAAGCTCATGTCTGGCTTAAACTTTCTGAGCCTTTTCTTTACAGGCGGACACATCGTATTAATGGGTAACTTATGAGCTACTATAGATGTGCTCAACCAGTCATTTCATCATAAGACCATGCGAAAATGTCTTCGTATTCTTTTAGGAAACAAGTGTACTCTTCTTTTTCTGATGGTGACAGGTGAATGCTTATATGAGTTTCTTTGACTGTTTCAGAATCTCCCAAGTTGACTATCTCAGTCTCGTCCAGGTTAGACTTAGGTTTGTTCTCAAAATTTTCGATTTCTCTGACAATTTCGCCAGGTATTATATCTTCTTCTTCTATCTCTTACGAGTCACTATCCTTATGTTGCGTTGTCTCATTACATGTCACAGTCGTTGGTTCATCAAGATAAGAAATAGTGATGTTGTAGAGAGAAAATATGTAGAGAATAATAATAAATAATAAAATAACAAGCCATTGATTGGTATCAAAATATCAAACAAAAAGCATTTTTAATGATTCACACAAATTTTTCCAAAACAAAATACTAAAAGTGTTTTAGAAATGATCAAAAGAATTGTTTTCAAAATAAGTGACACTAGCAGCTAGGCTACCCCGAGACTCGGCGAGCCCTTGATGGTGTGGCTCTCCAGTTCCTGAGAACAACTCCTTTCTCCACTGTCTGGATGACGAGGTCTTCCTCCTCCTCCTTCTCAACTATTACACCGCAGTCCATGTTTTCATCTTCTAAGAATAGATTCCTCAAACCAGCTAGCACTTCATCTTCTTCAGATCCACACATCATATCAGCCTGATGGAAGGATTAGCTCAATGTGGTATCAGTTGCTCGAGAAGGTAATAGGGACCGCGCCATGGTGGCGACCAATTTTGATACTCATGCCAAGTTTATTGATATCCTAATCCAAAGGTTATACCGTGACGCTTTAACTGTATTATTTGGCAATACCCTAGAGATTCTTTCCAAGCACTTTACCAGGTTTTTATCCTGCCCATATCAATATGCTCTCTATTTTTCTACTCCACCATTTGTCTTTCTCAACTGTATTAACACGCTCAATGCAATGGTAGGTATCTCCACCCAACTTCCTTCTATTATCCATAACCGGAACAATCTGATTGGTGTAAATAGGGTTACTACCATCTCCACGAATGGTCACCTCTGATGATTCCACTTGAACTTCACAGCCTGATGCAGAGTAGATGCTACAGCCCCAACGACATGTATCCAAGGTCGTCCTAATAGTAAATTGTATGAGGCATATATATCGAGTACTTGGAATTCAACATCAAACCAAGTTGGGCCCATTTTAAGAAAAGGTTGTTTTCTCCGATTGTATCCCTTTGAGACCCATCAAACGCTTTTACGTTCATAGTTCCTGCTCGTATCTCAAGAAAACCTTTACCCAATCTCTTCAAAGTGTTCAATGGGCAGATGTTGAGACTTGAACCTCTATCTATCAAAACCCTGGCAATGAATTTATCTTCACACTGTACCATGATATGCAGCGCCCTGTTACGGCTCAACCCTTCCGGTGGCAGCTCGTCTTCATGAAAGGTGATCTTATGTATTTCCAATAATTTTCCTAGCATGTTACCCATCTCCCCACTAGTAATTTTGTTGGGAACATAAGCCTCGTTCAATACCTTTATCAATGCGTTCCTATGTGCTTCAGAATTCTGCAGTAATAATAGAATGGATATCTGAGCAGAGGTCTTGTTCAGATGGTCAACTACAGAGTACTCTCTTTCTTGCACCTTTCTCCAAAGATCATCTGGGCCGATTTCAATGATAGGCTATTTAGAAGAGGCTTGTTTACTTGTTCCCCCTAGGTGCTCAGGCGTGTACACCCTACCAGTTCTGGTCATCCCCCGCGCTGCACCAGTTTCTTCCATTTTCTCTTTTCCTTTCCTTCTCGCTTCTGCGGTGTAGTCACAAGGTACAACATTGGAATTAAAGGATGGTGCGGGTGCTACCGTTACAGTGAATGGTGTGGTCAGATCTACTTTAAATGGATCAGGCACCGCTGAATGTGTTGTTACTTCAACCTCGAATGGAGTCGGTGCAGCTACCTCAACTTCGATCAGTGGCTGTATCTGTACCACAATAGGAGTTAGAGTGACTGTAGGTTTCTTAGGATTGTCCCCTTCTAGATAGAGCCCAATTGAGCCTTCCCGGTCCCATTCTTCATCAGTTTCTATCACATTTACCCCCTTGCCTCTATGATCCGGGAGGGGATTGTTGCAGACATTAGGTGCAACCTCTTTTGCTTGTATAACCTTGGTGTCAATTAGCGTCTAGATCTTATCCTTCATAGTGCGACATTCATCAATAATGTGTCCATTTATGCATGTTTTATTTTGATTGACCCATTGAGAGGAATTTTCCATGGCGACAGCGGGAATGAGAGTGACATAATCGGCAGCCTTTAGTCTCTCATACAACTGGTCCATGGGTTCAACAATAGGGGTGTATTGTCTAGGCGGTCTGCGGTCGAACTTTGGTCTGGGTTTTTGATAGTTTTGGCGGGCTAGTGGTGAGTGGTAATATGTTGGTTGGGTATTTTAAGTATGGTAAGCGGTGGCGGGTTATAGATATATGGGAGGTGAAGGCTGATATATGGGTGGAGGTGTTTGGTATGTGAGAGGAGATTTCGGACCTTGGGCTACGATCATGACCCCTGCTTCCTTCTTTTTAGATATGCCTCCTGACTGCAAGGCTTTGTTCGTAGTATTGCAGATCCTAGGTCCGGACAAAGAATTTGTTCATTTATTCTTCTTCCAATGCTGGCCTTACTTTCGCAGTTTCTGACCTCCACCGAGTAGAATACTCGTGGAAAGTCTTTGTTGGCTTCTTCTTAAGATTATGGATATAGAAGACATCTGATGCATTCTCCGTGTTGAATCTAAATCGATCCATGAAATATGACGCCGTGCTTACCCAGTTAATCCACTTCTTTGGATTTTGGATAATATACCAAGATAGGGTGTCTCTAGTGAGGCTCCTCATGAATAACTTCATGCAGATTCTTTCATCTTTACCAACCCCTACGAGCTTGTCGCAATACGTCCTCAGATGCACATTTGGATCACCTGTTTCGTCGAACATTTTGAACTTGGGAGGTTTATAGCCATCTGGAATTCTACGTCCGGATGAATAGACAAATCTTTATAGTTCAAACCTTCAATGCCTTTACCCCTTCGACGCCTTGGACTATACTTGTAAGCTTCTTAAGTTCCTCCGCCATATTCTTGATAAGCAGGTCTTCCTTGGCAGATTGTGGTATGTATGGGGTTTGTTGTGAAGTGTGAGGTAAGGTTTCTATGTATAGGGGGTTACTTTGATGGATTCCATCAATTTGGAGTGATCATTGGTTGAGTTCTAGGGATCAGGGGTAGGCTGTGGTATATTTTGCGGGGTGTGGTAGGTGGTAGTTTGTGGGTACTGGGTTGGATGATGTTGGTGCTGTGGAGGAGTTTGTACTGGTGGAGGATTAGGATTTTGGGGAGGCATGGCGTATTGGTGAGGTGCGGGAGGATTTTGCGAGTGCTGGTTTTGAGTGTTTTGAGGGGGTGCTGGGTTTTGGGCGTTTTGTTGGTTGATGTCTAGGACATTCAACGTGAGGGAAAGGTTGCCAAGTTATGAACCTTCTCAAGTTCCCCTTGTAACTCCAGTATCTTTTGCTCTAATCGCAAAACCAAGTCATCGTGTGTCGGAGTACTCTAACCGTCCCAAGTCTCAACATTCTCTGCGTGTGTTGCATTTTCTATCCTGATACCGCTCATATCGTCCATCTTAGCCTTTCTTTTGTTCTTAGGGTCACTTGGGGGAGGAGGTGGTGGAGGACCTCTAGATCTGGTATGATACGCTGATGATGCCAGTATGCACAAACTAACCTTAAGGGATGGGAATATTTAATACAAAGAAAAGCAAAAAGGTAAACAAGTTAGTAGGGGGTATTGAAAGGGTATTTGCAATATTTAAACACGTATTACAGAAATATAAATTTGCATCCTAATTCTGGGACCTCATTGTGCCCGAGGTAGGCCTAGCGACATATAGATTTGGAGAAAACTCAATGCCGATTATTGCATCATTTCATTAACATGATAAATAAACCAAATCTCTACTAAAACGACGATAATTAGTGGCATCTGTCTTATTACAATCAAGTTCTAAAACGATTCTAGAAAATAAGTAAATATCAATCCTAATCTACTCGGTCCCAGAGGGACATTCTCCAAGCTTGGCTTATTTAGCCCCTTCAATCAGATTCCCCAGGTCGCGTATGTCCAATAACAAATATGCCCTTGCTAGATGTCCTCCGTCATTTCCCTCTACATTCTGACAATCCACAACCCTTTTTCTCATCTTCTCCTCAAGCTCCATCAAAACCCTCTCAAAATACTCCAACCTCTATGTTGATTTGGTAGCGATTCCTCTCAATTCATTGATTGCTTCCATGTCCACTTTGTGTTGTTCCAAATATCTGGCCTCGGATTCGAAAACCCTTTTACACAACCTCATGTACTTGGCTTGCGCCTCAGTAGCGTCGTCTATGACTATTTCTCAAATCAATCCCTGGCTTGACCTCTCCTGCTATGTCATCGACAAACCATGATGGGTAGAAATACACATGGCCGACATGATACCGATCTGGCTCGATAGTATCCTTTTCTACAACAATCTTTCAATGCCACATGTTTTGTCTCTTGCACTTAAATGGAATGGCATTACCCTGGAAGTATGCTTTGTAATGAACCATCTTGGAGACTCGTGGTATGACCTGTTTCCTCCCAGCTTGCCTCATGACTCTGATAGGAGCATACAGATAGATACCGCTTAATCCGATTAGCTCTAGATGAGGAACATCTCTTGACCTGATGATGAATTCACTACTAGGGAACCACTCGAACATCCAATGGACATTGTTGTCAGTAAAATTGCTAAATAAGTGTACCCAACCCACAGTGTTTCCCGATTGTGCAAACCTGTCCGGGATAAAAGTCATTCTCTTCGGATGTTGAAAAGCTATGTGGTCATTCCATGATCGCCGTGGAAATTTCTGACAATATTGTCCTATTTGAAGGTGTTCCAACAACCATATTTGTAGCAACAAATTGCAATCCTTAAAATGGCTATATCCTTTCTTGCAACGGTCCAAGACTTGGTACATCTCAGCCACAATCATCGGGACAATAGTGTAAGTCTGTCCCTCAATTCCTTCCATTAGGGTCTTAGTGACTATAGCTAAGTGAGTGTGGATCCTTTCTCCTTGTATTGGGAATAACAACATCCCAGAAAATAAATAATGAACACCAAAACACGGCGATGAGTCCAACCCAGAGAAGTGATGGAAAACTCATCATGATAAAGGCCGTAGGACTTGCTGTGCCCATAACGCTCGTAAAGAAGTCGAATGGTACGTGAGAATTATTCAGGCAGACTAACTCATCATTCCTTCTAAAACCCATCATTTTCAGAAAGCCTCGAGAAGTACGATTTTTGGTACCAACAGACCAGGGCTATCCTAGGGAAGCCCAACAAAGCCTCCTATTTCCTATAGAAGGGGAGTCATTTCTATGTCACAGAAACGAAGAATGGCCTTCTTCTCAATAAGTACGTTGTTTGGCTGAATGTCTTGCTAGGAAGGTAAATTCTCGAGAACTCTTTTCACATGGTTTTTGTTGCTTGGGAAGAGATGTTCCCACCAATCTAGCAACAAAGGTGGGATACTTCGAACCATGCCGAACCTGGGGAATTCATGCCTCATTTCTACAAAACAAATAAAGTTAGCCCTTTCCCCCTCCGGATTCGACTATTTACACATTAATGATTAGAATATTGGCACGTTTTCTCCAAATAATGCACATATAATGATTGTACTCGATGGGATTATGGAAATCTCGGTGGGCTTTGGACAAGGTTTCCCTTAGAGAGTTATTATACGAATAGCATTCTAACCCATTCTAGGTTCAGACATGATGTATGCACAGTTAATATTAGAGTGGGGTTTCCAGAAGAGTTTAGACCATTACCCTCAAGTGGACAACTTGAGATGGGAAGGCATGAAACCATCGATTGCACCGCTGATCGACTAGTTTTACCGCAAATAAGCCTTTCCAAATTTTAAAGGGTGGTTTAGGAAGAGCGCGGACACTTATCAAGAACCGCTATGGAATCAATTATGAACGAGTGGAGCATGCCTTATGTAAAGATAAAACATCACGTTGTCAAGTACTTTGCATGATGAAGGAAGTAAATGCAGTATTAAAGGAAATGTACAGACATAAAAGGAAAGAAAAACAAGGAAGAATTCAGTTCGCGCAATGTGAAAGAATTGTAATAAGTAAAAGGATAGGGATACAAAGAGACATGATATAGAAAATTTAGAAATGGTTTGGAGTAAGTGAACATGTCTAGAAAATAAGGGAAAGAGGCACATTTTACCAGATTAAGTGAAGATTTTCATATTAATACGGATTTCACATAAAGGGAACATAGGGAAACAGGGTGTGCATGTAGCAGCAAGAGGGGAATCGGGAGCGAGATATTCATGTAACAGAAAAATAATAAAGACACGCTTATCTAAGAAGACTAATTTATATAGACCAAGTTCATTATAGTAAGAGCCTAAAAAAATATCCCCAGCGGAGTCGCCATGCTGTACCATTCCTTTTTCTCACGAAATCAGGTTTCGACACGTGACAACTCTTTTAAGAAAAAATGTTAAAAGAGAGTCGTCACCTAACGGGTTTGAGGTGCGTTAGAGCACCTATTTTCAAATAACTCATTTTTAACCAGTTTGTGCCACCAAAGATCGGGTAAGGGGTCAAATTACCTCGAGGAGAATGTGTTAGGCACCCCTCGAGGTCCACAACGGTGGGTCCCGAGTGAACTCAAATTATATGAATTAGTCTTAAAAAAATAAAATTGGGCAAATAAACAAATAATTGATTTTAAAAGCAAAGATATGGGGTCCTACGTTTTTTAACCTAAAGATCACCCCCTGCAACATAAATAATACTTTGTAACTCCCTCGAGGTGGGGTGTTACTCATATTGTTTAGATGGCATAGACTATCATCTCTTACTACCCAATTACTAGCTTTAAGTTGTTTACCTAAAGCGCACTAGTTAATTCTAGATCGTACCCTATGCATGCACTACCAGTCCCACATCTATGGTCTAGGAGGCATTTGGACCTCTATCTCGGGGTGGTTCTAGACTTAACTTAGGTTTCTCAAAAATGAGAAAACTAGGCGACATACAAAACAAGTTGGTATTTTATGTATAGGCAAATAAGGGCTCAAGTAAGCCTCCGCACTTAGGCAACAAATGCACACACACAAGTTAGGCATTTAATGGTTGCAGATTTTAAACAAGTTAAGGTTGTAGAATCTTATAGTCATGATCTCTATGTGATTCTGGATTTTAATAAGCAGGCAGTTTCATATGTAAAAGCCATTTTCTTAATACGATTTCTAAAAGCCTACGCAGTTGCCTACTAATCATAAGTATAAGAGATTAAACATATATACATGATGTCTTGGTGATTCACACAACTAACAATGGTAATCATTGGAAAATATTCGGAACTGCGTAGTCGAATCCTATAGGCATGCTTTATTACAATGATGATGTCACAGTGTTGAAAATTCGGCATAAGTACTTGAAAGAAACTAGCAGGATAATAATTAAGACTGATTTAGACCCTACAGGCAGGATTTCTATAGTTATAATTAAAACTGATTTTAGATCCTATAGGCATGGGATCTAAATTTTGTAGATTAACAAAATCCTACACAGCCTAAAGCATGTGCACATTAGTCATTTAATATCCTATAGGCATGGTTCCTAACAGGTAAAAGCAGAACACACTTGAGCAAAGTAGATAAACTATAGGAAGGGTTTCTAACACATAATGACTGAACATGTTTGAGTATAATAACACATTTGAGCAAAGTAGAGCACCTATAGGCAGGATCTCTACCCATTTTAATGCAAGTGTTAAGATAAACCCCCTTTTCCCAATTTTACTAATACCCCAAATATTATTACAAGATTATTATAGACCTAATGAATGACATAAATTACAGAATAAAATAACTATAGGGAGTCTACAGTTGGCCCCAAATATATACCCAGCCAGGCCAGGCCTTCATTCAACAGCCTAGAAATTACATCTTCATTTACATAAGGCAGCCAGAAACCAATTGATTCACCCAGTAGGTAGGAAACAGAGTTGAGCATACAGAACCAAGACCCTAGTGTGTCAGAGTTCCCAAGGGCTTCAGGAACCTAAGGCAGTGCTCACACTAGGGAGGTTAATAGGATAGATTCAGAGAATAACTAGGGACTAGGTTCTAGTGTGTCAGATTTCTCAAGGGTCTTAATTGGACCCTGAGCAGTGCTCACACTAGGGAGGTCAAAGGATAGAACCAAAGTAGCCTTGGCTTTCAGCTGGCTAAGAATAAGAACTCAAAGAGACTAAGCAGTAAAGGAATAGACTGAGGTTAAGGGATCCATAATTCAAGTTGAGCACATAAAACAGGTAATAGAACATGCTTGGGTTTCAAGAACAAATTTTAGCAAAGTTTCAAAAGAACAAATTCAACACACAATACATATATTGACAAGACAGGTTTGCAAGATTGATGTGCATAGAATTATAGTAAAAGAAGTTCAGATTATGCTAAGTGAAGAATGATAGTGTCACAAGAAGGAATCATATCAATCGGCAACAAAACTCAACATAATTAGGGAAATTACTGGGGAAGTCAAGACATGGTGAAAACATGATCAAAACAAGCTACGTGTCATCACAACAAATTCATAAACAGACTTGTGCTAGATACTTAATGAGTATACTCATACTTTGTCAACTAACCCATAGAAAGGGGATATGAGAGCATGTTCAAGTAGCAAATTTAAACAGTAGAGATGGCTATCAGTAACACATAGGCTATACAGAATTAAAAAGAAATTAATCAACTTAAAGCAGGTCTAAACATGTCTCAAACTACAAACGTAATAGCATTTAGATTAGAAAGACTTAAAATTGAAGTAAGACAGTCGGAATTGCATATGATAACAACCTAGAAACACATTGAACAACAGTCTTCAGAAGTGAAAGCACATACTAATGACAGGTAAATGGGAATGAAATGACAAAGGTTTGGTAACTTACCAGTTAAGTGAAAAACAAGAAAGAAAGGAAATCCACAATGTTATGAATATCGACACAAAGCAAGAACCCAAAATTTCTGGCCTTGGCTTTCAGCAGCCAGGAACCAGAATATGGAGCAAGAATATTAGAGATCAAAAAGCACACAAGTTTAATTTTTTCTCAATGATTCCCGGTCCCTTTCAAAGGGGAATGGGGAGGGGTTTATATAGTGACAAATATTGAGAGAGTAAATAAGGAAAAGTATAAATCAAACATAAATAAGGAATAACTATCATGCAGAATCGAATCAGATTTAGAAAAAATAAATAAACCCTAGTTTTCGGAAAAATAAAGTGTTAACAAAATATTCACACACAAAGATGAATGGAGACACAAATAGCACAAAAATCAGTGAATCAAATTAATTAAGAAAATAACATCTGAAAACCCTAACTTTTAGGGCAAGTGAAAAATCGACAGAGAAGAAAAATAAAATTTACACATAATAGGACGAATATAGACGAGATAATACTTAAAATCAAAGGCTTGAACCAATTTTGGTTCGATTCAAAGAAAATCTGTAAACACTAGTTTAGGTTGAAGTACGAATCAACAAAAATATAAGCAAAATCAGACTCACCCGGTGTAGAATAAACATGTGTGGACAGAATAGTATCCAGATTCAAAAGATGGGATTCAATCGGACAGGATCAAGGTAAGAGTACTTACCATGTTTAGGCAAGTACTAGGTGATACCACAGAGAATCACCCAGTTATGGAAATATACGGATATGGTACGTGAATGGGAAGAAAATCCCATTAAAAGAGGGATTAGGAGAAGGATTTTTGAGAGGCGGCAAGTTAGGATTCTTCAAAGGGGAGAGAGTAGAGAGGCGGTGGGTTTAGGGGGAATGGGATTAGGGCTTGGGGTTGGGTGATTTAAAAGGAGGATTAAACGTGGACTATTGATCTCAGATATCGATGACCACGATTAGCTGGGGTCTTGGGTGTGGTTGGTTTAGTCAGTTGGGCTGAGGGTTATTTGTTTTGGTCCTGAGGTTTATTGGGTTAAGGGACTGGGTAGTTTAGGTACGAAAAATAGGTATGTTTTTGGCCATATTTTAATACCCAATATTTAATAAATAAATAATTTGTGAAGTAATTAATAAATAACAAAAATATCATTTGTGCACTAAAATAATTAAAAATAATTACTAAACATTATTAAAACATAAAAAATAATTTAATTATATATGCATACAGGCTATTATTGTAAAATGTGCAATTTAGCCTTAAAAATACAAATGTACTTATAAGAAATGCACTGAAAATATTTAAAACCTCATATTGGTATAAATGATAAGTTTAGATGATTAAATCATCATAAAAATAATTAGGAGGATAATTATTGGATATTTATACAATAAAATACATAAAGAAATTAATTTAACGCGTTCAAAAATTATGGAAAATATGCTTGTATAGGTTTATAAGCTAAATAATGATGCAAATATATATATATATATATATATATATATATGTTTAAAATATTTGGCAAAAATTGGGTATCAACAGGTACGGAGTCCATCGCTAAGGAGACAAACCCAAATACTACATGAAGATCAACCACCCCCTACCTAGTTCAAATGATGTGCTATCAGTTTAGTCGTGGAATATACGTGGTGCAAATAATGAAGATTTTAAGAGAAATTTTAGGGAGCTTCTCCACACTCACAACCCTTGCATGGTTGCCCTGCTGGAAACAAAAATGGTTAACCATAATGAGTTTAGGGATACTTTTCACTTCACGGACATGCTGGGAGTCCCTATTGTTGGACTTGCTGGAGGCATCGTCATTCTTTAGTTTGGTTCAGGAATCTTGTCATTATTAACCTAATTAGAAAAGTACACAAGGAAATACACGCCATGCTGTAGGTACACCCTGATCACAACCCTAGGCTTCTTAGTATTATTTACGCTAGCACTTCTATTAATATTCGTAATAATCTATGGGATAACCTCTGGTCCATAGCTTCAAACTATTCTGGCTGCTTCTAATTTTTTGTCTTGTGTCAACCACTGCCAACGAATGGATCTAGGTTGTAAAGGGGATAAGTACACCTGGACGAATTGTGGGGTTAGAACTAATGGATAAATTTTAGAGAGGCTTGACATATATATAGGTAATGATCAATGGGTAGAATAATATCCTGATGCCACAGTAACTCGCTTACCTAGAACACATTCCAAACACACCCCTCTCCTTTTAAATATTACCAGGAGAATCCCTCGACCTGGTAGCAAACCCTTCAAGCTTGAAACCTTCTAGTGCCACCATCACAACTTTGAAAATTTAGTAAAAGATAGCTGGCATAGAAAACCTTTAATGGAAGCTACTGAAACCTTCCAGCTTCAAGCTTGCAAATGGGCAAAAGCAATGTTTGGTAATGCTAATAAAAAGAAGCGACATGTTCTGGCAAGAATTAAAGGAATTCATGCCTCCCTGTATTACCCTACTAACATGTTCCTGCAGATTTTAGAAAAAGACCTCATTAATGAATACAATAACCTGATTAGAATTGAGGGATATTACTAAAAAAATTCTCTCTCGCATTAATTGGATTAATGATTGTGACGATAACACAAAATTTTTTCACATTAGCGTCGTCAATCGACCACGAACTAACAATATTTCCTATTTTAAAAATAGTGAGAGTTCCTGGATAACTGACCCATAACAAATTCTAAATCGTACCTTAAACCATTTCCAAAGAGCATTCACCACCGAGCACATAATAACTCCGTGGAAAAATATTCTCGACTGCTCTACTGTCACGACCCCAAAACTACCCTGGCCGTGATGGCACCTATCGTAGTACTAGGCCAACAAAATAGTTTTCCAAAACATAAAGAACTTTCAATTTATATAATTTCTAAACCGATAATTTATAAAAGTCTCATTTAAGCATTTTCATTCAGGCTAAGATATGCCGAATAATAGATACAATCCAAAATCCCGGAGTCACTGGTCACGAGCATCTAAAGAAAATGTACTAGTCTGATACCGTATCTATAATACAAGATAAGACTAGGGGATGCAACTACTACAGAAGTAAGAAGGAGAAAGCAGGACTACGGACGAGTGCAGCTACCTTGCAAAAAAAAATCTCCGGAAATCCCTGGACGGGCAAGCGGCTCACTCCACTCTAGCACCTGAATCTGCACACAAGGTGCAGAGATTAATGTGAGTACGCCAACTCAGTAGTAATGAAAGTAAATAATGTCTGAGAACTACGAAAACACATAAACAAGTCATCAATCCACATTAAATACAATTCTTCTTTCAACACTCATAGATACGATAATTTGTAACACTTGAAGGTCGATTTTATTAAAATTCCTTTGAAAATGTACCTTTCAACAGTTTCTATAGAAATCAAGATAATTTAGTATAGAAATGATAGATATTTTAAATAGACTCTTGGGCAAAAACATATTTCATAAATCGCCCCTCGGGCATAACATCCCTCAGAATCTGTCACTCAGTATGCCTCACCATCACTTGGTATCATCCCCTCGGGCTACCTCACAGTCACTCATGCCTCCCAATCACTCGTCACTCGATACTTGGCAGTCGCACTCAGTAGGTACCTGCGCTCACTGGGGGTGTCTACACACTACAGAGGGGATCCTACATCCCAAGCGCTAAACTAGCCAAATCATGTCATCAATCACTCTAGCACTCGGCCTATCAACAACATTCTGCGGCATGCAGCCCGATCCCATATCATATCCTCACAAAGCAGGCCCTCGGCCTCACTCAGTCATAACCTCACAAGCCACTCAGGCATTTCAAAAAAAAAATAGGGGACTTATCCCAAAACATCTTTCATATACATCAAAGTGGAGTAATGAAACTCAATTAAACAGTAAATACGTAAAATCATGACTGAGTATTACATTCAATTCAAATCAATGAGGAAATAGTAGTAAAAAGCCCCCAAGGGGTCCAAACACTTGGCACGATGCCCAAATATGACATTCAACCCAAAACATAGTAATATTCCTTAAAACATAAAGTATCGTATGATTTGAAATCAAATACGCAACTTATTAGTTGCTACGAGACGGACCAAGTCTCAATCCCCCGATAGTGTACTCCACACACTCATCATCTAGCATGTGCGCCACCCCAAAATAGTGATAACATGCGAGGTCCGAGGTTTCATACCCTCAGGACAAGATTTACAATCATTACTTACCTCAAACTGGATGAAAAACTACTCAGCGATGCCCTTTCCACTCGACTCGGCCTCAACACGCCTGGAATCTATTCAAAAACATATTCATATCATCAAAATATGCCGAAGGAACAATGCCCACTTGAAAATAATAAATTACATAAAAAATCCCGAAATTGGCCACACCCTACCCCCAAGCCCACGACTCAGATTCTGATAAAAACCACAAAACTAGAATCCTTACGCTCTCATGAGTTCATGCATACCAAATACATCAAAATCAGACCCCAAATAGCCCCTCAAATTCCCAAATCATACTCTCAAATTTCAAGTCCTAATCTCCCAAATTTCTCCACCAAAACGTGATCAAACAATGGAATAATCGCCATAAACACAAGATATAAGGTCCAAGTAGCTTACCTCACTGAACACACTTAATTCCCCCTTGAAATCATAGCCCACAAGCTCCAAAATCCGTCAACAATGGAGGAAAAATGACAAAATTTCACGAAGGGATCTATTTATAGGTTCTGCCCAGCGATTGCCGCATCTGCGGCCCATTCCTTGCACTTGCGGACCCGCATCTGCGGTCCCAGGTGCGCACCTATGATATTTCACTTAAAGCCCAAATTGTGCACCTGCTTTCCACCTACCGAACATGCGGGCTCGTAGGTGCGGCCAATCTCTCACATCTGCGGAATCACAAAGCAGTCTCACACCAAAAAACTCTAATGCCAAAATCTCATCCGTCAACCATCCAAACTCATCCCGAGGTCATCGGGACCTCAACCAATGGCACCCACAAGTCATATATGATCACCGAACTTACTCGAACCCTCGGAACACCTAAAACAACATCAAAACACCAAATAGATCCATAATTCAAGCCTAAGAATTTCTAAACTTCCAAAATTCGTCAACGATGTCGAAACTACTCAAACCACGCCAGAATAACCTGAAACTTTGCACACACATCCCAAATGACAATACAAACCTATCCCAACTTCTGAAATTCAATTCCGACCCCGATAGCTAATTTTTTTCACTGCCGACCTGAAATCGCCAAAGCTCCAATTTCGCCAATTCAAGCCTAGATCTACTCCGGACCTCCGAATGACATTTCGAACACATTCCTAAGTCCCAAATCACCTTATGAAGCTATCCGAGTCACAAAAACCATATTCTGAGATCATTTTCCTATAAGTCAACTTTCGATTTACTTTTCCAACTAAGTCACCAACGTAAGAGACTAAGTGTCTCATTCTTCTCTGCAACCACTCCGAACCCGAACAAAAAAACCCAACGCAACATAAAAGAGCTGAATCATACAAGAATGAAGAAGGAATGAGGGAAGCGGGGCTAAACTCTCGGAACGACCCGCCGGGTCGTTATATCTGCCAGTTTTGACAATATTGACCTCACTCCACTAGATCACCCTCTGCAAGACTATGAGATTGTAAGTGCTATATTTTCCTCTAAACCACTTACATCACCTGGACCATATGTCATCTACCCTTTTTTCTGCCAAAAATATTGGCACCTTATCAAAGACTCGGTCATATCTTACTGCCATGAAATATTCAAAACCCTCTCCATTCTTGAAAGCCTAAACTCGACCAACATTTTCCTAATTCCTAAATTTCAAAATGCTAATAATCTCAATAACTTTCGATCTATAGGTCTATGTAACACTATCTATAAAGTCTTCACAAAAATCATTGTCAATAGGACGGAACCTTTTTTGGATAAAATTATCAGTCCCTACGAATCTAGCTTTCTAAAAGGAATATGAACTAGTGACAATGCTATCACCCTTCAATAAATCATGAACCATTTACAATAACTTAGAAGGCGTCGGGGAAAACTCCTCTTGAAAATTGATCTCGAAAAAGCGTTTGATTGACTAGAATGGTCATTTATCTATCGAGCCGTCCCTTTCTGAAATTTCCTCTGCGCATAACGAAGCTTACTATGAGCTGTGTCAGTACCTCCAAAATTGCAATCCTAGTCAATGTCTCTAAGACGGAGTTTAATCCAACTAGAGGCATTAGACAAGGAGACCCAATGTCCCCTTACCTTTTCATATTATGTATCGAGCTTCTCTCTAAATACATTTGCCACCAAGTCAACATCGGCTTATGAGACCGTATTCAACCTAGCCAATCAGGGCCATCCCTCTCTCATCCTTTTATGCAGATGACCTCCCTAAGCAGCAAATGCCGATGTTAAATCAAATCAGACCAAAAACCAATGTCTGACATTCTTTAGCCAGATTTCGGGTCAAAACATTAACTCTAATATGTCCAAATAATCTTCTCTAAAATCTGTGAGTCTCATATACAAAATCATCTTGCTAATATTCTCAATATTAATAAAAGTACTAGCTTTGGGAAGTACTTAGGATTCCCAATCCTCCCTCGAAACCAAAAGCTTCTGATCTCCAGTACATTATCGACAACTTGAATTCTAGGCTAGCTGGATGGAAACCAAACTTTCTATCCATTGCTGGTAGAACAAAACTAGCCAAGTCCATTCATAACTCCCTCCCAAATCACTCCATGCAATATATCCTACTTCCCACCTCAACCCTAACAAAAATCGACAAGATCCAACGTGACTTTATATGGGGCACTACAACAACTAGGAAGAAAATTCACTATGTTAAGTGGGATATTATTACTCAGCCTAAGAAAGACAAAGGTCTATTGTCAAAAAATCAAAGGACAAAAACCTAGTGTTACACGCAGCTTATCCTGGCACCTCTTCTCCAATCCAAACTCTACCTAGGCCACCACTCTTATCAATAAATATAGCCATAAAAGGAAACTCGCATCCCACTCCTTTATCTGGTCCAATATCTTAACGGGATAGAAGTAATGCTCAGAGGGTCTTTCGTGGATAACTGGGCCAGGAAATATTAGTTGTTGGTCATCGACATGGATTCCCAAACTCCCTCCACTCAGCTCCCTTATCCATGGACCTCTCTAACAAGACTCTACCCTTAAATTAAACGATCTTTGGGATAATAATCAATGGGATCTCTCAATGCTTTCCTTTCACCTACCTCTATATATCACCCCAAAAAACCATTTATCAACATCTGAGAATTACAGGGTGCAAAAGATATACTGGTTTGGACTCTTATGTATAATGGCTCCTTTACCACACAAACAACTTACAAACTCATCTCCTCATGGAACCATATATCACGACCCAAAATTAACTGTAGGTCATGATGGCGCCTAAAACCGCCGTCAGGCAAGCCACAATTATTAATCTACTTAGTTGCTCATTTTATTATTATCAAAATCATGAATCACATTAAATAAGTAGAGTAAAATCTGGTACACGTAGAAAACCTGTGATCTTATTTTCCAATTTTTGTATAAAATATAAATTACAAAGTGAGATGGTAATAATTACGTGAACTACAATAATGAACATCCAGTAGGAATCCCCAAAATCCGGTGTCACAAGTGGATGAGCATCTACTAAAGAGTAAAATAATAATACAACATCTTTCTGGAATAAAGTTAGACAGGAAAATATAAAGAACTCTGATGAAGACTCTGTATACTGCAGATCGTAACTTGAAATGCCACTCACAGTAAAGTCCCCACAACAGCAGCGCCTTTGCACCTAAAAGACCACCAAAGTAATATATATATATATATATACACACACACACACACACACACACACACACACACACACACCTGCACAATAAATGCAGCTGTAGCAGAGTACGTAAATCAAGCGTACCCAGTAAGTATCTAGCCTAACCCCGAAGAAGTAGTGATGAGGGGTTGACATCGACACTATCTAGTGGTCTAATAACTAAAATACAATAGGACGTAAACAAATATACGGCAGGGTAATAAACAGTATAAACAAATATATTTACGTGGTACAATCCTGCTTTGAGCAGTAAATTCAAGCTCTCAAGTATCAGTTACCTCCTCAACCGGAGTATATATGAAATGGATCTCACCAAGTAGGTCGTCACAACTCAAATAAGGAAAACACACGGATACACTAATTTCTTGTCAAATATTACGCATGACGCTACCGAGGCGAACGGTTAATTCCATAAGAGTATTTTAAAGAAATTCCGAGGCGTACGACCCTATCACATAATAATGTGTACAACGCTGAGGGTCGAACGGCACGAACTATAGATGCATCTGTTATACTGCCTAGTCGAATGACCCGCTTCTATAAGAGTGTGGTACATAGTCCTTCCCAGGCGATCAGCCCATTACTCGTTAGAGTAAGAAGCTTTAACGGGTCCTTGACCCCACTCATTAATAAATGTGTGAGTTATGAACTTTAAGGAATGCTTTGCAATGAAAACGCATAATGCATGAGGAATTAATAAGGGAATCACAAATTATTCTGCGGGTTATCAAGTAGCGCGTCACATCTATCACCCTATGCAAGTCTAATCTAAATTCGTAATACGAAATAAAGGAATTAAACGTGCAAAGATGAATCAATTAGTACAATATAGCATGACGTAAACCTAAATCCGCCCAGACATAATCAGGAATTCTAGCACACGCACGGATACTCGTCACCTCATATGTGTGTACCTCCTATAACATGTAGCACATATAAATTCCCCCTCATAGGGTTAGACAGGAGACTTACCTTGCTCCAAAGTTCCATAACCGGCTCCAACGCCACTCTAACACCTCAAATCGATGCCCGTCGCTCCAAAACTAGTCAAACAATGTGCAAACCTATAAAAATATACTATAATACTCGTAATAAATCAATTTATATCCCAACTCTGCTCGAAAATTCAATAATGTCAACCCCCATGCCCATGTGTCTATAACCCGATAAAACTCACAAAATCCGACAACACATTCAGTTACGAGTCCAACCATTCTAGTTTAACTCAAATCCGACTCTGAATCGACGTACAAAGCTCAAAATTTCACTATATGAAACTTTAGACAAAAACCTCTAATTTCTCTTTTTAAATCATCATCAAATGCAAAAAATAAGGATAGATTCCTAAAATATAATCAAAATCAAGTAGAGAATACTTACCCCAATCCATATGGCAAAAATTGCTTCAATCCGAGCTCCATAGCTCCATAGCTCCATAGCTCCAAATATGATAAAAAGGCTGAAATCCCCGAAATATAGCTTCGGCCCAGGCATTTTCCCTTTGCGATCACGGAAAATGCTTTGCTATCACGAAGCACAACTTTTCTCAGCTCAAATTGTCCTTCGTTGATTGCGAAGAACAAGCTGCCTAATTCCTCCAGATAGCCTCTAGTATAATGGTCATAACATTTAGTACAAAACTTCAACTGACAAATGGTTTGATTTTTTGAAGACTAGACACCAAGGAATACAACTTTGATAGTTAGATCATCTCCATATTCCTTATAAATTGCAAGATATGAGATTCTAAAGTCAGCCTTGTGCAGCAGAAATTTCTTCTCCGCGAACGCGATTCACAGACCCGTTTCTTCCATTTTTCTCTTCGCGAACGCAATCCAATGTCCACGATCACAATGCACACTGCTGTAGAGAAAAACCAACAATCAAAAATAGCCTAGAAATGGTCCGAAACCAAGCCGAAACTCACCCGAGCCCCTCGAGACCTTGTCCGAACATACCAACAAGTCCCAATACCTTATACAAACTTATCCAATGGCTTGAAACGCCACAAATAACTAAAAATCATTAATCGATGATAACTTCCATACTTCGGCGAACGTGTCCGAATCATATCAAAACATTTCGAAATGACGCAAAACTTTATGCACAAGTCACAAATCATGATACGAATCTATTCCAAGGCTCAGAACCCCAAACAGACATTGATATCACAAAAGTCCACCGAAAACCAATCTTATGGAATTCTAAGATCTTTAAGATGCCAATTTTCCAGAATAAGCGCCGAAATGCTCCTGGGTTACGCCCAAGCTGGAAATCATCATACGAACCTATTGGAACCTTTAAATCCCGATTCCGATCTCGTTTACTCAAAATTTAATCCTGTCAATTCTTCCAACTTAAAGCTTCGAAATTAGAATTTTTCATCTAAATCACCTCTAAACTACCCGAAATTCGATTTAGACTACGCGTAAAAGTTATAAAACACTAAGTGAAGCTACCCAAGGCCTCAAACCGCCGAGAGACGTGGTAGATCTCAAACGACCGGTCAAGTCGTTACACCATATTAGCTATATAGTCCACTGGATCTGGAAGTAAAATACTCTTAACAAGATTAAGTTTTTCTTACGGCAATGCTCCCATAACCGCCTACCCATAAATTCCTATCTATATCATATAAGCTTGAATATCGATACTATCTGTTCAATATTTAAATGATCTGACGAATCATTAACGCACATACTCTTTGAATGCCCAATAGCGAAGTCTTTTTGGGAGGAAGTAAGCCCACAAAACCAAGCTCTGGACTACAACTCTGACCACTGGCTAAACTCAAAGACTGGACCATTAATGTGGACCATTTAAATCTCACTTGGAATGAATTCTTCCCGTTTGCCATTTGGAACCTATGGTTGAACACAAATAACAATTATTTCAACAAGCTCTGTAATCTTCTTGCCCTAAATTTTTTGACTATGCGTTGTGTGAAATATAAATACACCACCATGTCTCCTACTAACAACATCAACACCTCCCCACTAACGGTAAAATGGAACCGTCATTGTCAACTGAGCTAAAACTCAATATTGGCAGGGTGTTCAAAGGCAGCTATAAAAAAGGCGGGATTGGTGGAATATTCATAAATCAGGAAACTGGATCCTGGGCTACAAAGTGCCCTCTTATGGATACACCATACCTACAAGGAACGCCTCACGCTAAAAAGTGGACTTGTAATAGCAAAGAATCATATTTTCCATAGCATAGAATTTGAAACTGATGCTACTGAAATACCTCACCTGCTTTTCCATAACAATTGTTCTTTCTACTCTAACCTTGTTAATGAGTGCAGGTTATTACTGAAGGATCTAGAGAATCCAATGATCCGACACAATGTTCGTGAGGGGAACAAACTTGCGCATAATTTGGCAAGGAAGGATCCAAGTAATCAAGCAATACTCCCTTATCAACAATGTTCCACCCACCAAATGTTTTTCGGAAGTTGCTACAGGAGGACAAAGCTGGAGCCTCTACTACTACATTAGTATCTACCAATGTGCTAAACAAACTAGTCAAATTTGGGAACTTTAATAATTTGTGTAATATAGCTAGCAGCCCCTCTTACTCAGGTGTTTTTGATGCCCCTAATAAGGTATCACCTTTATGTAATGCTACTACTTAATTATTAATATAAATTCAATCGTTCTAGCAAAAAAAGGGTTCAAAGTGCAAGAAAAGAATTTCCATGCATAATATTTACAATAGAAATCAAAGGGCCGGTTAATAAATAAAACAAAAAGCAATTCTTGGGGCAAATTTTACTCGGGAAAAAATAGTTGATGCACAACAGCTCAGCCAACTTGAAAATGTTGTCATATTGTAATATATGGAAAAACTATCTTAATTATTGGTAATTATCAACAAATAAATGAAATAATATTATGTCACTAGACTAATAGACTATATACAAACTACTTAACTAAAGTTTTTAGTAACAACCGTGAATGTCATCATTAATAAATAAATAAATAAATAAATAAAGTACCTCGAGCACCTAATCCTACATCCACCTTCTAAAAAAGGAGAAGTGAAACTTACGCCTTAAGACAATCACTAATTACATTAGTAAACTTTGCAAAAAACATCTACACATATGCATTTTCTTAGAAAATTTAAGTAAATATCTGCTACTATTTCCTTCTTAATCTGTGTGACTACCACCTCAGTATGCAGATTTATGATCCTTTAAAGAATTTTCAATTCCTATCTCTCCTTTGTCATTATCATTATATCATTATGTCTTCTGTATTATATCTTATTATTTTCAGTAGAGCCTTGACCCGACCTCGTCACTACTCTACCAAGGTTTGGCTTCTGCACATATTTTGTACTACACTTATATTATGCTTTTGCACATGTTTTGTGCAGATCCAGGTACATCTTTTCAGTTCCGATATTAGCGCTGAGTTGCTTCGTTTGGATGCTTCAAGGTACACCTGCCCACATCCGCAGGCCTAGGAGTCACCTTCTATCTTGTTCTTCCTTATTTCTTTATACTTTTTATAGACAACGATGTATATGATTGTCCAGCACTGTATCTAGAAATTGTGACTTATATCTCACCGGGTTTTGGGGAGTTGTACGCATTGAGTTTATAGTTTCTATTTATGAAATTTTTGGAGTTTTGAAATTTTATGTTTTATTTAATGTTTTCGCATGTTGTTAAGCTTACCTAGTCTTAGAGACTAGGTGCCGTCACGATATTCTATGGAGGGTGTTTGGGATCATGACAAGTTGGTATAAGATATCTAGGTTCATAGGTGTTATGAGTCACAAGGAAGTTTAGTAGAGTCTCGCGGATCGGTACAGAGACGCCAGTACTTATCTTCAGGAGGTTATGGTACTGTTAGGAAAATCATCACTTCTTTGATTCCTTATCGTGTGAAAGTGTTGACTTTGGAATTCTAAATATCTATCTTTTTATTCTCTCACAGATTGTAACGGCCCGATCGGTCGTTTCGAGAGTTTAGCCCCGTTTTCCCCGTTCCTGCTTCATTATGTGTGGTTCAGCTCTTTTATATTGTGTTGGGTTGGTTGGCTAGGATTCGGAGTTATTGTGGAGAGAAATGACATACTTAGTCTCTTAAATTGGTTAATTAGTTGGAAAACTCAACCGGAAGTTGACTTATAAGTAAATGATCTCGGAATTCGATTTTAGGGTTAGCACAGCTTCGTCGGGTGATTTAGGACTTAGGAGTGGGTTCAGACTACTATTCGCAGGTTCGTGGTAGAATTAGGCTTGAATTGGCAAAAATGGATTTTTGGTGATTTCCGGTCGGCAGTGGAAAATTAGATATCGAGGTCAAAATGGAATTTTGAAAGTTGGAATAGGTTCGTAGTGTCGTTTGTGATGTGTGTGCAAAATTTCAGGTAATTTAGACGTGGTTTGGTTGGTTTCGGCATCATTGACGAATTTTGGAAGTGTAGAAATCCTTAGGATTGAATTCGGGGTTGAATCGGCATTTTGATGTTGTTTTGGGTGTTCGAAAGGCTCGACTATGTTCGCGAGATGATATATGACTTGTTTGATTGATTGGTTGAGGTCCCGAGGGCCACGGGCATGTTTCGGATGGTTAATAGATTGAATTGGGAAGTTTGAATTGATGAAAAATGTGCTGTTGTGATCCTTCTGGTGTGGACGCACCTGCGGATGGGGAGCCGCAGGTGCAATGATCGCATGTGCGGACGACTAATTACAGATGCGGAAATGGAGGCCTGGTAAGTTAGCGCAGATGCGGGAGTTTGGTCGCACTTGCGAGCCCGCAAGTGCGAGTGGTGAGCAACAGATGCGCATGTTGGTGTTTAAGTGGAATGCGTAGGTGTGCACCTGGGACCGCAGGTGCAAGTCCAGAGGTGTGTGGAGTTGTCCGCAGGTGCGGAATCCCTAGGGCAAAAAGTATAAATTGGACCCTTCGCGAAATTTCGCCCATTTCCACCATTTTTGAAGTCGGGAGTGAAGCTTTTGAGGGATTTTGAAGAGGGATTCAAAGGGAAACACATTTAGATAATGTCTTTGAATCTAAAACTCGATTCTATGATGATTTTTAGTAGATTAAGCATGAAATTTGTGGGATTTAAGGGTGAGAATTGGGGAATTAGGGCTTGGAACTTGAGAGTAAAAATTGGGTGATTGAGGGGTCAAACGAAGTTAGTTTTTGATAAATTTGGTGTGCATGGACTCGGGAGAGGATAAGGATTCTGGTTGTTTGATTTTTATCGGATTCTTAGACGTGGGCCCCGGGTCAGGTTTGACCAATTTCAAGATTTTTATTGTAAGTTGATAATTTTCGAGTGTTTTTTTTCCTTTAGCATGTATTGATGATATGGTTCTGATTTTAGTTAGATTCAGAGCATTCGGAGATCGAGTCAAGAGGCAAGGGCATCGCGGATTAGAGCTTTGCTCGATTTGAGGTAAGTAATGATTGTAAATCTTGTCCTGAGGGTATGAAACCTCGGATTTCACATCGTTTCACTATTTTAAAGTGGCGCACATGCTAGATGACAAGCGTGTGGCGTGCACTATTGGGGATTTGTGACTTGGTCTGTCCCGTAACTATTAAGTTGCATATTTGTCTGGAAACTATATGATTAGTTTTATTTTAGAAAAGTATTACTACATTTTGGTCTAAGTGCCACATTTAGGCCTCGTGGCAAGTTATTTGGACCCTTAGGCGCTTTTACTACAATTTCCTCTTTGTTATAATTTAAAATCTGTACTCAGTCATGCTATGCTTTACTAATTTCATAACTTAGTCTTATTTACTCCGTTTTGATGCATAAAATGATATTTTTGGATGAGCACCCTATTTTATTGATAGCCCGAGTGGCTTGAGAGGCCTATGTTGAGAGGATATCATGGGATCGGGCTGCGCGCTGCAACATATCGTACTGATTTATGATATATGAGAGCCACGAGATGGCTTTTTATTGCACTTGGGTTGTAGAAGCTCCTCCGGAGTCGGTACACCCCAAGTGAGCGCGGGTACCCTGAGTGAGTGATATGATGTTTACCGAGGGGCTGTAGCAGGGGTAGGGGTAGGGGTGTAGCCCGCTAGACCCACCCGTTATTCCAGATCAGGTCCCAATTGCAGATGTTCCAGCAGGACCAGCCCAGGCACCGACTGTGCCTATTGTTATTCCGGGTCTTCAGGAGACCTTGGATCAGATCTTGAACGTGTGCACCAATCTTGCTCAGGCAGTTGCTGTTTCTTCTACAACAACTACTTCTCAGGTCGGGGAGGCACTTAGACCCCCGCTACTCGTAGCCCTAATTAGGTTATTTAGGGACTTCAGACACCGGAGGAACCTCCAGCTCAGCGGGTTGCACCTGTTTAGGATTTTGTGATTCCAGTCATTCTTGATGACGAGCAACGTAGATTGGAGAGGTTTGGTAGACTTCAACCTCCGACTTTCGATGGAGTCGAGGGAAAGGATCCCCAGGGTTTATTGGACAAGTGTAAGAGGATTTTTCGTACATCGGGTATATTGGAGACCAGTGGGGTCTTGTTCGCTACTTTCCAGTTTTCAGGAGCTGCCTTTACTTGGTGGGAGGCTTATGAGAGGCGTAGGCCTATTGGTGCAGTGCCCCTTACCTGGCAGTAGTTCTCCGCTCTCTTTTTGGAGAAGTATGTGCCATAGTCCCGTAGGGAGGAGCTGCGCCGGCAGTTCAAGCATTTGCGTTAGGATGATATGACTGTGCCAGAGTATGAGATGAGATTTTCAGAGCTATCCCATCATGCTGTTTGGTTGGTTCCTACAGTGAGAGAGAGGATCAGAAGGTTCGTGGATGGCCTCACATATCAGCTCCGGATTCTTATGACCGGAGAGGGTATCAGGTGCTACTTTTGAGTAGGTTGTGGATATTGCCTGTGAGATCAAGTTATTTCTTTGCCAGAAGTGATATGAGAGGGAGGCTAAGAGGCCTCGGGGATCTGGTAGCTTTGGTAGTGTTCCCTCTAGAGGTCAGTTTCAATATAGTAGAGGCCGCCATCTAGGCCTGCTCAGCCAGCTCGCCCAGCTTATAGTGGTGCATCATCGGGGCATGTTTCCCGCAATTCTCATCCAGGCTACTCATCATTCAAATCCCTTTTAGCCCAGATCTCATCCTGTGCACCATCAGTTAAGGGTTCCCTCATGCCAGGTTTTTCTACTAGTCATCTTAGTGCTAGGGGTTCCCTTCAGTCCCCGTCACCAGCACCAGGAGATTGTTATGAGTGTGGAGGGTTGGGGCATATGTGGAGGCAGTGTCTTTGTCTCCATGGGGGCCCGTCTCAGCAGAGGAGTCAGCCATCGACTTTAGCACCAGTTACTTCACCAACCACTTAGTCAGCTAGGGGTGAGGGTCAGGCAGCTAGAGGCCGCCCTAGACGGGGAGGTCGATCAGGTGGAGGTCAGGCCTATTTTTATGCACTTCCAGCCAGACTAGAGGCTATGACTTCAGATGCCGTGACCACATGTATTATTTCAATTTGTCACCATGATGGCCTTAGTCTTATTTGATCTTTGTTCCACATATTCATATGTGTCATCATATTTTGCCCATTTTCTGGATATACCGCGTGAGTCTTTAGTTACATTTGTTCATGTGTCTACGCCCGTGGGCGATACTATTATTGTGAACCATGTGTATCGGTCATGTGTGGTGTCTATTGGGGGTCTGGAGACCCGAGTGGATCTGTTATTGCTTAATATGGTGTAATTTGATGTGATATTGGGCATGGATTGGCTTTATCCATGTCATGTTGTTCTAGATTATCATGCTAAGACCGTGACCTTAGCGATGTGGGGATTTCCGAGGGTTGGGTAGAGAGGTTCCATTGATTATGTGCCAAGTAGGGTAATTTCATACCTGAAGGCTTCGCGTGTGGTGGAGAAAAGTTGTTTATCTTATTTTGCTTTTGTGAGGGATGTCAGTGTTGAGACTCCCACTATTGATTATGTTCTTATGGTCCATGATTTTTCGGAGGTGTTTCCTGCAGACCTGCCGGGCATGCCGCATGACAGGGATATTGATTTTGGTATTCATTTGGTTCCAGGCTCTTAGCCTATTTCTTTTCCACCATATCGTATGGCACCGGTGGAGTTGAAGGAATTGAAAGAGCAGCTTCAAGAACTCCTAGATAAGGGGTTTATTCGGCCTAGTATGTCACATTGGGGTGCACCAATGTTATTTGTGAAGAAGAAGGATAATTCTATGAGAATGTGTATTGGCTAGAGGCAGTTGAACAAGGTTACAGTGAGGAATAAGTATCCTTTGCCTCGTATCGATCATTTGTTTGACCAACTTCAGGGAGCTAGGGTGTTCTCTAAGATTGACTTGAGATTCGGGTATCATCAGCTGAATATTACGGGTTTGGATATTCCTAAGACGACTTTCAAGACCCGTTATGGCCATTATGAGTTTTTAGTGATGTCTTTTGGGTTGACCAATGCCCCAGCAGCGTTTATGCATTTGATGAACAGTGTATTTCAATCTTATTTGGATTCCTTCATTATTGTGTTCATTGATGACATCCTGGTGTATTCTCGTAGCCAGGAGGAGCATGTTCAGTAGCTGAGAGTTGTATTGCGGAGATTGAGGGAGGAGAAGCTTTATGCAAAATTGTCCAAGTGTGAGTTTTGGCTTGGATCAGTAGCTTTCTTGGGGCACGTGGTGTCCAGTGAGGGTATTCATGTAGATCCGAAGAAGATAGAGGTGGTGCAGAGTTGGTCCAGACCGTCCTCAGCTTTAAAGATTAGGAGCTTCCTTTGTTTGGCGTTCTATTACCGTTGCTTTGTGGAGGGGTTTACTTTTATTTCCTCGCCCCTGACCAAATTGACCCATAAGAGTGCTCCGTTCAGGTGGTCGGACGAGTGTGAGGAGAACTTTCAGAAGCTCAAGGCTGCTTTGACCACAATTCCAGTGTTAGTATTGCCATCAGCTTCAGGTTCTTATACCGTGTATTGTGATGCCTCGAGGATAGGCATTGGTTGTGTTTTGATGCAGGAGGGCAGGGTTATTGCCTATGCCTCATGCCAGTTAAAGACCCATGAGAAGATTATCTGGTGCATGACATTGAGTTAGCAGCCATTGTTCACGCCTTGAAGATTTGGCGTTATTATTTGTATGGGGTTCATTGTGAGGTTTTTACTGATCACTGTAGTATGCAGCATTTGTTTAAGCAGAAGGATCTGAATTTGCGTTAGCAGAGATGGTTGGAGCTTCTCAAGGACTGTGATATCACTATTCTATACCATCCGGGGAAGACCAATATAGTGGTCGATGCTTTAGTCACCGAGCAGAGAGTTTGAGCAGTCTAGCATATATTCCAGCAGCAGAGAGACCATTAACACTTGATGTTCAGGCCTTAGCAGACCAGTTTGTGAGATTGGATATATCGAAGCCCAGTCGGGTATTGGCTTGAGTTGTCTCCAGGTCTTCTCTTTATGACCGAATCAGGGAGCGCCATTATGATGACCCACACTTGCTTGTTCTTCAGGACAAGGTCCGATGAGGTGATGCTAGGGATGTAGCTATTTGTGATGATGGTGTGATGAGAATGCAGGGTCGGATATGCGTGCCTAATGTAGATGGAATTCGGGAGTTGATTCTTTAGGAGGCCCACAACTCGCGGTATTCCATCCATCTGGGTGCCACGAAGATGTATCACGATCTGAGACAACATTATTGGTGGAGGCGGATGAAGAAGGATGTTGTTGGATTTGTAGCTTGGTGTCTTAACTATCACCAGGTCAAGTATGAACATCAGAGACCAGGTGGATTACATCAGAGGTTGGATATTCCATAGTGGAATTGGGAGCGGATCACCATGGACTTTGTAGTTGGGCTCCCACGGACTTCAAGGAAGTTCAATGTGAATTTGGGTTATCGTGGATCGGATGACCAAGTACGTACACTTCATTCCTATTGGTACTACTTATTCTTCGGAGTGGTTAGCTGAGATTTACATCCGGAAGATTGTCCGGCTGCATGGTGTTCTAGTTTCCATCATTTATGATAGAGGTACTCAATTCACCTCACAGTTTTGGAGGGCTGTGCAGAGAGAGTTGGGTACTCAGGTCGAGTTGAGCACAACTTTTCACCCTCAGACGGACAGGTAGTGCGAGCACACTATTCAGATATTGGAGGACATGTTGTGCGCTTATGTCATTGATATTAGGGTTCATGGGACCAGTTTCTGCCACTCGTGGAGTTTGCATATAATAATAGTTATCAGTCAAGTATTCAGATGGCTCCGTACGAGGTTCATATTGGAGGAGGTGTAGATCTCGGGTCGGTTTGTTTGAGCTGGGTGAGGCTAGACTCTTGGGTACAGATTTGGTGCAGGATGCTTCAGATAAGGTGAAGTTGATTCAGGAGTAGCTTCGCACGGCGCAGTCTAGGCAGAAGAGTTATGCAGACAGGAAGGTCCGTGATGTATCTTTCATGGCTGTGGAGAAGGTTTTTCTGAAGGTATCGCACATGAAGGGTGTTACGCATTTTGGGAAGAGGGGCAAGTTGAGCCCCCGGTTCATTGGACCTTTTGAGGTGCTTCAGATGGTAGGGGAGGTGTCTTATAGACTTGTTTTGCCACCCATCTTGTCGAGTGTGCATCCGGTGTTTCATGTTTCCATGCTTCAGAAGTATGTTGGTGACCCGTCCCATGTTTTGGACTTTAGCACGGCTCAGATAGAGGATGATATGACTTATGATGTGGAGGCAGTGGCTATTTTGGGTTGACAGGTCCGAAGGTTGAGGTCAAAGGATATAGCTTCAGTTAAGATGTAGTGGAGAGGGAAGCCGGTAGAGGAGGCCACCTGGGAGACCGAGCGGGAGAAGAGAAAATATTCACACCTATTTGAGACTCCATGTATGTTTCTAGACTCGTTCGAAGAAGAAAATGTTTTTAAGAGGGGGAGAATGTAACGACCCGATCGGTCATTCCGAGAGTTTAGCCTCGTTTTCCCCAATTCTGCTTCATTATGTGTGGTTCAGCTCTTTTATGTTGTGATGGGTTGGTTGGCTTGGGTTCGGAGTGATTGTGGAGAGAAATGCGACACTTAGTCTCTTAAATTGGTTAATTAGTTGGAAAAGTCAACCAGAAGTTGACTTATAAGTAAATGATCTCGGAATTAGGTTTTTAGGGTTCATATAGCTTTGTCAGGTGATTTAGGACTTAGGAGTGGGTTAGGAATAGTATTCGGAGATCTGTAGTAGAATTAGGCTTGAATTGGCGAAAATGGATTTTTGGCGATTTTTGATCGGCAGTGGAAAATTAGATATCGGGGTCGGAATGGAATTCCAAAAGTTGGAATAGGTTTGTAGTGTCGTTTGTGATGTGTGTGCAAAATTTCAGGTAATTCGGACGTGGTTTGGTTGGTTTCGGCATCGTTGGCGAATTTTGGAAGTTTAGAAATCCTTAGGCATGAATTCAGGGTTGAATCGGTGTTTTGATGTTTTTTTGGGTGTTCCTATGGTTCGACTAAGTTCGCGAGATGATATATGACTTTTTCAATGATTGGTTGAGGTCCCGAGGGCCTCGGGCGTGTTTTTGATGGTTAACTGATTGAATTGGGAAATTTGAACTGCTGAAAAATGTGCTGGTGTGATCCTTTTGGTGTTGCCGCACCTCCAGATAGGCAGCCACAAGTGCGATGATCGCAGTTGCGGATGGCCAATCGCAGATACGAAAATGGAGGCCTGGGCAATTAGCACAGATGCGGGAGTTTGGTCGCACCTACGATCCCGCAGATTCGAGTGGTGAGCTGCAGATGCGGACGTTGGTGTTTAAGTGGAATGCGCAGGTGGGCAACTGGGACCGCAGGTGCGGAAAGTATAAATTGGACCCTTCACGAAAATTTTCCCATCTCAACCATTTTTGAAGTCAGTATTGAAGCTTTTGAAGATTTTGAAGAGGGATTCAACGGTAAACACATTGAGGTAATGTTTTTGAACCTAAAACTCGATTCTATGATGATTTTTAGTAGATTAAGCATGAAATTTGTTGGATTTAAGGGTTAAACTTGGGGAATTAGGGCTTGGAACCTGAGATTAAGAATTGGGTGATTGAGGGGTCAAGCGAAGTTACATTTTGATAAATTTGGTATGCATGGACTCGAGAGAGGATAAGGATTCTGGTTGTGTGATTTTTATCGGATTCCAAGACGTGAGCCCGGGGGTTGGGTTTGCCCAATTTTGGGGATTTTTGATGTAATTTGATAATTTTCGCGTGGGTTTTGTTCCTTTAGCATGTATTGATGATATGATTCTGGTTTTGGTTAGATTCAGAGCATTTGGAAGCCGAGTCAAGAGGCAAGGGCATCGCCAGTTAGAACTTTGTCCGGTTTGAGGTAAGTATGATTGTAAATCTTTTCCTGAGGGTATGAAACCACGGATTTTACATCGTTTCAGTGTTTTGATGTGGCGCACATGCTAGTTGACGAGCGTGTGGCGTGCACCGTTGGGGATTTGTGACTTGGTCCGTCCCATAGCAACTATTAAGTTGCGTATTTGACTGGAAACTATATGATATGTTGTGTTTTAGAAAAGTATTACTATGTTTTGGGCTGAATGCCACATTTGGGCCTCATGCCAAGTTATTTGGACCCTTAGGGGATTTTACTACTATTTCCTCATTGTTTTGATTTAAAATCTGTACTCAGTTATGCTATGTTTTAGTGATTTCATAACTCAGTCTTATTTACTTCGTTTTGATGCATAAAATGATATTTTGGACTGAGCACCCTGTTTTATTGATAGCCTGAGTGGCTTGAGAGTTTTTGAATGAGTGAGGCTGAGGGCCTGTGTTGAGAGGATATCATGGGATCGGGCTGCGCCGCAGCATGTGGTACTGATTTATGACATATGAGAGGCCAAGGGCCTGATTGATTATGCCACGAGTGTGTTTATAGCGCTTGGGCTATAGGAGCCCCTCTGGAGTCTGTACACCTCCAGTGAGCGCGGGTACCCTGAGTGAGTGATATGATGTTTCTTGAGGGGCTGTTCTTGATTCATGATGTGCTCGAGGGGCTGATTACAAGTGATTGTGAGGTTGCCCGAGGGGCTGATTCTGAGTGATGTTATGCCCGAGGGCGGTTTATGATACATATTTTTCCTGATGGGTTATTTATGATTTTCACTATTTTTACTCTAAACTTCATTGAGACTCTTCTGAAAATGTTGGAAAAATATCTTCAAATGATTTTTACTGAAATTTGGTTTTAAGCGAGAGGATTTCACTTATATACTATTATGAAGGCATGTTGTACTTACTTTTATTGCATGACGTGGATTTATGTGTTTCTTATTGCTCAGTCTTTATTTACATTTATTGCTTACTAAGTTGGCGTACTCACATTACTCCTTGCACCTTGTGTGCAGATCTAGGGATTTCTGGACGTGATAACAAGCGCAAATTCTTCCATCCGTCACGGATACTCGGAGTCACCAAGCTAGCTGCAGGGCAATCGCAACCTTGCTCTTCTCCCTCTTATCTTCAGTAGACTATATTAGTGTTTTCCAGACTGTAATAGTCTTAGTCATTTTCGGATAGTCCTTAGTAGACGCTCGTGACTTATGATACCCCGATATCGGGCTTTTGTTTGATTTTTGCACTTGTTATTTAAACTTATGTCATGAAGTTTTATTAAGTAATGGTTTAATAATACCTTTATTATGAAGTGTCAAATTATTCTAAAAATGTGTCGGCTGGCCTAGTTTCATGATAGGCGTCATCACGACCGGGTAGTTTGGGGTCGTGACATAGATGGTGAGGACACATATAGCTGGATTAGATGACCAAACACCCGCGCCCCCTGCTAGAGCTACGATAGGCCAGGGATGGGATAGAGATCGTGGACGTCCACGTGGTGCAGCCATATCACCTACACGAGCTTGTACAGAGGAGCCACAAGTAGCTCCAGCGGGAGAGCTAGGACCTGAGACGCCTGCTACTGCCCTAGCACTTCAAGAGACCCTCACCCATTTCGAAGCATGTTCGGCATTTTAACTCAGGCAAGGTTGATCCCACTTGCTTCTGCCGTATCTCAGGCTATGGGAGGAGCACAGACTCCAGCCGCCTATACCCCAGAGCGGTGGGTCCAGGTTGAGTAGGTCCCAAAGGTCGTACAAGTGAATATGGTCACCCCACTTTAGCCCGAGGTTAGGGCAGCAGTTTCTGAAGGGGAGCAACTCAAGCTCTAGAGGTACAAGAAGCTCCACCCTCCTAGTTTTAGCAGCTTGGCTTTAGAGGATACTCAGGGTTTTCTTTAGGAGTGCCACCGTATCCTTAGTACTATGGGTATTGTGGAGTCTAGTGGGGTTTCTTTCACTACGTTCTAGCTTCAGAGAGCGGCTTATCAGTGGTGGCGAGCATATGAGTGTGGTAGTCTGGTCGAGGCAGCTTCACTCACTCAGACTCAGTTCTCGGATATATTTTTGAGGGAGTTTGTTCCCCAGAGTCTCAAAGATGCATGGAATGTAGAGTTTGATCAGTTGTGCCAGGGTTCTATGACCGTGTCAATGTATGCAGTCCAGTTTAGTGATTTGGCTAGGCATGCACCTGCCTTGGTTGCTACTGTTAGAGAGTGAGTCCGTTGATTTATCAAGGGGCTCAACCCCTATATCAGATTTAGCATGGCCCGAGAGTTGTAGATGGACATCGCATACCAGTAGGTAGTGGGAGGTAGTGGGGATCGCTAGGAGATTGGGGGGTATGTGGAATTGGGAGAGAGAGGTGAGGGAACCCAATAGGCCTTGAGATTGTTCACCCAAGTCACTGCATAGTTTTGAAGATTGACAAATGTCTGACCAGTTGAACTAGGTCCATTAGAGCACACATACTTGACCTGACACGTTGGCACATGAACCGTATATGCATAGGAGATGACTGTGATTGTGAAGAATCAATGAACGAAGAGAGTGTCTCCTAATGCGAAAACGTTGCAAATTGATAAGAGAGTAGAGGTTGAATTCAGCAAGGACAGTAACGAAGGAAGGAAGTTGAGTTTAATACAAACTCTTCCTCCCAGGAAGAGTTGTACTAGAACTGAACGACAAACTCAACAACTTACTATATAAATTACTGATGTATTCTTGCTTGAATGACCAACGCAAAAAAGCAGAAATTTATCAAGAATTGAAAGCAAAATTCCCAGAGTTTTTGCAAGCAGAATTACTGTGCGATACAAAGGCTACAAACCAGCAAGAAGAACCAGTTCCATCTGTTTGTCATTTAGTCTAGTTGGTTGTAGTAGACGATTTAATATTGTATCTTTTCAGCTTTCATAGAAGCAATTGTAATAGGTACATATTGTTCAAGTTAGAGTTAACTTGAAGTTTGCAGAAATTAGCTAGAGGCTAGTTACTACGAATGGATTAGAGTTAGTCCGAGGATTACAAAAGAGTTTATTTTGTAAGTCCGTTTGGCTCAAAGTTTTAGTGAAGAGTTTGAGCAAATCTTACTGAGGAGTAGGTCGTGGGTTTTTCACCTTTTGAGCCAGGTGTTTTCCACCTAAAAATCTATATGTTTTTACTTTACTACTTTTATTATTCTGCAACAGTAGAAGTTGGAACACCAAGAAGAACCAGGTTCTTTTAGAGAGACAGGACTCAAAAAATTAGATACCACACAAATTAACCTATCTTCTTGTGTGGTATTGATGTCTAAAACATCAATTGGTATCAGAGAAGGTTATCCTTGAAAGGCTAACACCTTGGAGAAGATCAAGATGAGTGCACCACCTGGAAACTAGGAGGGTCAATCAACTACAAGGCCACCACTCTTCANGAGAAGACTATGAACTCTGGGACATAGTCACTGATGGTCCTCTAGCTACCATGATGAAGACTGCTGAAGGTATAGATATACCAAAGACTAGAGCTGATTGCACTGCTGAGGATCTGAAGAAATGGGAGAAGAATGCAAAGACCAAAAAGTGGCTAGTGTGTGGACTAGGTCGCAACGAGTACAGCAGAATCTAAAGTTGCACCACTGCAAAGAGATCTGGGATACCTTGCAAGTAGCCCATGAAGGAACACCTCAGGTAAAAAGGTCAAGAGGTACTCTACTATACTCTCAGTATGAAAACTTCACTATGAAAGAAGGAGAGACTATCCAAGAGATGTACACAAGGTTCACAACCTTGACTAATGAACTGAAGTCTCTTAGAAGAGTCATTCTTGAAGAGGACAGGGTTGAGAAGATCCTGACAAGGGTCTTGCCTATTACTTGGGAAACTAAAATCACTGTTATCCAGGAATCCCAAAATATGGCAACCTTGAGATTGGATGAGCTGATTGGAAACCTCACTGCCTATCAACTCAGAAGGCAGATAATGAAGATGGATGGTCTAAAGAAGGATAGGAGTCTAGAACTAAGAATCACTGAGGGAGCAGATCTGGAGGAAGATGAGATGGCCATGATTACCAAATAATTCAGAAACTTTCTCATGAAGAAGAAAGGCATCTCTAGAGGAAGAAACTACAACAAAGCAAAAGCTCCAGAATGGCCAACCAATGAGGGATGATACAAATATGGTAAGACTGACCATCTCATCAAAAACTCTCCTCAGTGGGAAGTAGAATGAAAAAGGAGAGATATGATAGAAAGAACATGAAGAAGAACTAGTCCAACCTAAGAAAACCAAAACAAAGGCTATGGTCGCTGCTTGGGGGGAAAGTTCAGATGAGGAATCAGAAGATGGGGAGACTGAAGATTAGTCGCTCATGGAAATTGGAGAATCTGATGAGGAATCACATGAACACATCTTAAAAATAAAATAAAGTTCCCATCTAAGGAAGAACTCTCTGAGTTTCTACTTGATTTCATAGATGATTCTGAGGAAACAACCAAAGAGAAGGATTAACTCTCTATAGAATGTGAAATGCTAAAAGCAAAATACATGAACCTAGAAATCAGACTTAGTGAACCTGAAAAGAAAAACACTGTCTTGTTGAACCAGGTTCATCCACTTGAAACTGAGATTCTAGAACTAAAATCTGAAAACTTAAAGCTAAAGCTAGGATCCAGTAAAAAGGTTGTTGATCGTTATCATATAATGTTAGAAGAAAACATGGGAAAACTAAAAGATAAGATGTATGCCAAGGACGAACAGATAAGAACTCTTAAAGAAGAACTTGGCAAAGTCAAACATGAATTGGATCGAACCTGTAAATGGAATAAATCCTCTGATGCCCTGATATGGCTTCAAGAGAATCATAGTAGCAACTGGAGAGGGATTTTCGTTAGAAGTAAATTTCCCAAGTGGGATCCCAAAAGTAAGTATCTCACTCTCCCTGAGAATAAAATCTACACCTATTGTGGTAAGACTGGCCATTACAAAATTGAGTGTATTGTAAAAGAGCAGGCTAGTCGAAGAAATGAGAGTTATGTTAAAAAGAAAGATTGGCTACCAAATTGGGCTAGAAAAAGATTGATTCATCCAGTCTCTGATAGAAAAGGACCCAAACTAGTTTGGGTTCTTAAATCTAACCCCTGATTCTTTTTGTAGGTTCAAGTGAGAGGAGGCAGCCAAATTTGGTGTTTGGATGGTGGCTGCTCAAAGCATATGACAGGGAACATGGAACAGTTCCTTTCACTTGAAAGTCTCAAAGGAGGAAATGTCTCCTTTGGAAACGGAAAGAAAGATGAAATTATTGGGGTTGGTAAGGTAGGTAAGGATGACACACGATCCATTGAACATGTGTATCTGATAGATGACTTGAAATATAGCCTGTCAGTGTATCACAACTGTGTGACAGAGGTAACCTGGTTGCCTTTACTTCCACAAAATGTTTTGTGATTAACGTGCTTACTGACATGATTGTTTTGCAGGGAAAAAGAATGAATAACATATATGTCATAGACTTTTTCACACTGTTTGAAAATGAACTCACTTTCCTAAGTGTGTTGGACAGTCCACCCCTGTGGCACAAATGACTTGGTCACGCAAGTCTAAATCAGCTAAACAAATTAGTTTCTAAAGACCTAGTGGTAGGGCTTTATAACATTAAGTTCAAGGAAGACAAAGTTTGTGAGGCATGTGGCAGGGAGAAGCGGGTAAGGTCTTATTTCAAAAGTAAGAAAATAGTCAGTACCACCAGGACGTTGGAACTGGTTCATATGGATCTATGTGGTCCTATAAGAACTCTGAGCAGAGGTGGTAAGAGATATGTGATGGTGCTAGTTGATGATCATTCAAGGTTCACTTGGATTATTCCTGGCATCTAGGGATGAAGCATTTGATATGTTCACCTCATTTGTCAAGAAAACTCAAAATCAATTAGGACATCAACTAGCATCAATAAGATCTGACCATGGTACCGAATTTGAGAATGCTAAGTTTGCTGAGTTCTGTGATGAACATGGTGTTAACCATAACTTTTCTACTCCTAGAACCCCACAGCAAAATGGGGTTGTTGAAAGGAAAAACAGAACTCTTGAAGACATGGCAAGAACCATGCTTCTATCTAGCAAACTACCTCATAGCTTCTGGGCTGAAGCAATAAACAATGCTTGTTACATAATCAATAGATGCATGACCAGACCTCTGGTAGAGAAAACTCCCTATGAATTACTTAAAGGGAGAAA
>ML391877.1:0-40296 GCA_005239525.1 Nicotiana knightiana | reverse complement strand
GAGGGAGTGTTCTTGGGATATTCATCACATAGAAAAGCTTATAAAATATACAATAAAAGAACTATATGTTTAGAAGAAAGTGTGCATGTTGTCTTTGATGAAACAAACACTCTTTCTAAGAGACGGGAATAAGAAGACGAGGAGCTTGGACTGGTGAGAAGCAGTGATCCCATTGAAGCAAACATGGAAGGTGGAACAGGTGATGGACTAGGTTCAACTACCCCAAGCAACATGACAGGGTGAATTCAACATATGCAACCTAGCCCTGATCCTGCTTCACAACAACAGGACACCATGGAATTGTCTACGAATGAACAGCTAGTACTCAAACCACACAGATATATGAATTCTCACCCTCTTGAGAACATCATAATAGATTTGACATCCGGAATCAAAACAAGATCATCCTTGAAAAATTTGTGTGCGTTCGATGCCTTTCTATCCATGATCGAACCAAAGAACATTGGGGAAGCCCTACAAGATGCTGATTGGGTAAATGCCATGCAAGAAGAGCTGAATCAGTTTGAAAGAAGTCAAGTATGGCACTTGGTACCCAGGCCACTAGACAGATCAGTGATTGGCACCAAGTGGGTCTTCAGGAACAAGCTCGATGAGGATGGAACTTTTACAAGAAATAAGGCAAGACTAGTTGTTCAAGGGTATAGTAAAGAAGAGGGAGNTCTGAAGGAAGATGTATTTGTCAAGCAGCCTCCAGGTTTTGAAAGCAAGGAGTCACCTGACCACATATACAAACTTGACAAGGCTCTGTATGGTCTCAAACAAGTACCAAGAGCATGGAACGAACGATTATCAAAATTCCTGCTAGAACATGGGTACAAATGAGGCAAAATTGACAATACCTTGTTCTTAAAGGAAAAGGGTAAGGATCTCTTGGTTGTGCAAATATACATGGATGATATTATATTTGGGGCAACTTCTGAAAAATTGAGCAAGGAGTTTGCTATGCTTATGGGGAGTGAGTTTGAGATGAGTATGATGGGTGAGCTAAACTTCTTCGTAGGCTTGCAAATCAAGCAAAACTCAAATGGAACAATAATCCACCAACAAAAGTATGTGAAATAATTGCTCAAGAAGTTTAAAATGGAAGACTTAGAGGAAATAGACATTCCCATAGCCACAAGTACAAATTTGATGGGGATGAACTTGGTTCATCCATTGATCAGAAGCTATACAGAGGGATGTTGGGTCTCTATTATATCTCACTGCTAGCAGACCTGATATTGTGTTCAGTGTGAGACTGTGTGCTAGGTTTCAGGAAAATCCAAAGGAGTCCCACCTCACTGCAGTGAAGAGAATTTTGAGATATTTGAAAGGCACCACTGATTTGTGCCTTTGGTATCCTAAAGGTAGTAATTTTGACCTTGTAGGATATGTTGATGCTGATTATGAAGGTTTCCTGGTCGACAGGAAGAGTACTT
Source organism: Nicotiana knightiana (assembly GCA_005239525.1). Taxonomy (NCBI): domain Eukaryota; kingdom Viridiplantae; phylum Streptophyta; class Magnoliopsida; order Solanales; family Solanaceae; genus Nicotiana; species Nicotiana knightiana. The sequence continues at coordinate 38,857 of ML391877.1, read as the reverse complement.
CAGGCATGGCTCACTTTTTGGGCTCCTACCTTGTGTCTTGGGCCACCAAGAAATAGAATTCAATAACTTTGTCTACTGTTGAGGCTAAATATGTGGCTGCAGCCTCTTGCTGTGCTCAGTTTGTATGGATCAAGAAACAACTCATGGACTTTGGTATAGATATGGGATGCATTCTTATATTCTGTGATAAAACTAGTGCCATTAGTATGACGAATAACTCGGTTCATCATAAGAGAACTAAGCACATAGATGTTAGGCACCATTTCCTGAGGGATAACTATGTAAAGGAATGATCTCAATTGAATTTTGTGCTATTGATCAACAAATTGCAGATATCTTTACTAAAGTACTAATTGAGGAGCATTTTGAGAGAAACATGCTTGAATTAGGGATGATTAAAATCACCTGATTGAAAAAAACAAAAATTAAAAAAAATGAGTTTTTTTTGGCTAGAAACACTAACATAGATAATCAACCAGACTAATCATTGCTCAGCATCATGACTTTACTATCATACTCTCTTGCGATGTATTAATATGATTCCCTGGTTTCTAATGATGTTTCATTATCTTTATAGATTGAGGCAAATGAAGGACTTTAACACGATGAACCTGGTGCATCTTTGCTGGTTCATCTGACTGACAACGTACGTGCTCATCTCCATACAATTATTGAATTAATTACAGTCACACATGAGTAGGATTCTATCTATATTTGGTTCATTTCAAATTCTTTGTACTAATCTCTAAATGAACCCGTTCCAAGAAATCCCATCGGTACTCAATTAGCCTAGAGGTAGGGAACTCCTAACTGTATAATCAATGACACTCCTACAACTATTAGACTCCTACTTGAATAAAAATTTTGCCCGTTGTATAATTAATAGCCATAACATATAAAATGCCATCATTACCTCCCTTCTTAATAACCTAATAAGTCGAACCAAGATCATTATTCTTCTACCCAAAACTGATCACTTTTCTTTTCTTCCTAACGACACTCGTAATCATGTCTTCACCACCAATTGCTTCTTATTCTTCATCGCCAAATCATGATTATGCTGGAGGGATTAATGAATCATATTCAAATTCTCCATCTGTATACAATTCTCAATCACAAGAAAGAATCTCAACCCCTGAAAACCCTCCTGTTCCCGAACCCACATCAAACCCTAACCCAGCCTCCTGTGGTCGTCGTGTAAAGGTTCTTGTCAGAAAATCAGTGGCTTCTGGGTCCCGTGCAAGATTCTTGGAGGAAATTCTACAGGGTGAAAAGGATAATAATTCTGAATCATCAAGTGAATCTTTTAAATCAGCCAACGAGGATGAAGCACATGGTTCATCAAATTCTGAACAAGGTAATCTTGATGCTATTTCTGAACCTGTTAATGCTGAGAACATGTTTGTTCTGGTTGTGTCGGTAGTTGATGTTGAAGTGCCGAGTAGGAAAAGAAAATTGGGAAAAGGTAAGTTTCTTGAGAGAGAGGGATTTGGGGAGGATGGTACCACATGGGCTATCTATGGTCCAATTCTTGAGAAGGTTGGAGAAGATGTCAGAGAGTTAGGGGGAAGTGTAGTCAAGGAAGCAGCGGCAGGTTTAGCAAGTTTGAAGAAAGGAGCAGATGAAACTGTTTCATCTGGTGATGAGACGTTGGCTGACAGGCTAAGGAAACTGGGGGATTCCTATAACCCCAAGAAAAGGAAGACTCAAAAGTCTAAGAAGGCTACTAACCCAGATCCTTCTACGAAGAGGAAAGCTTCTGTAGCTGTTGATGCTCCTGTTCCTAAGGTGCGTGCTACACGTAGTGCTGTGAGAGAGGAAGAAAAAATGTTTGAGAGGGCTCTACTAGAGAGCAAGAAAAAGAAAGCTGCAAAGGGAAAGGCTAAAGTAGGAGAGCTTGTGGAGACTGTTGTGGTTGAAGAGGATACTATGGACTTGGTCCATCATGAGGAGCAGACTGCTCCTGTCGTGGTTGAGGCACCAAAATCAAAAAGGGCTAAGGCTTCTTCAAAGAAGTCAGCTACAGTGTCTGCCACACCTACAAGAACTATTAAAAGGACAAGGTCCAAGGAAAGAAAAGTGAAGGTCGTTGAGAAAGATGATGATAAAGAGTGGAGTGGAGAAGATGAGGGGGAAGTTGGTGAGGTGACTGACAGAATCACCTTGTTTGGCAAAAGAACAATTCTGAAGGGAAAGTTGTTGAAGGATCTTCAAGAACCTGGGATGCGATACCTGCTGGACACACTGGATGTTCAGGGGTGGAAGAACATGGTCCTTCACATGGAAGGAAGGTTGGCTAGAGCTGAAATGGTGGAGTTCATGGGTAATGCAGTGGTCAAGGACGGCATGGTCACTAATCATAGTCAAAGAAATTCAAGTCTCCTTTGATGCTAAAGAGCCGGGAGAAATTCTGCACATTCTTGCTGAGGGCTACGAAGATTACACTAGACAAAGATGGCCTAGTTTTGATGGGATAGCCTCAGCAATCAACATTACCAGATTCTTCAGTGACAATGAAAGTGAAATTTGACCCAGGTCAGTCTACAAAAGTGAAATGAAGCCAGAGCACAAGTTGTTCTTCGAGTTTGTCATCAATTCTTGCTGCCAAGACAAGAACGAAGGCACATAGACAACTATATGGATCTGACCTTGATGAAGTGTTTGTATAGGGGAAAGCAGATCAACTGGCCAGCATTCATCATCAAACTTTTTGACAGAGTGCTGAATGGAACAAAAGCACATGCAATCCCATATGGCTTTATTCTGACAGCTGTGCTTGCTCATTTTGATGTTCTTGTGAAAAAGGCTAAGATGGCTACTGCCAAGGACTATTTTGGGAAGGATACTTTGTTGACTTGCGATTATACTCTCACTGTTCCTGCAGATGAACCTTGTTCATCTAGGAATCAGCCTTTCAACAGCAAAGTCAGAACTCTGGTGCAGGAAAGCGAGATCAAGGATATGGAGATCCTTCGTTTTAAATCTCGTTTGATTAAGGTTAAAGCTGAGTAGGATGCTCTCAGGGCTGAATTAGCAAAAGAGAAGTAAAAGAATGAGGGTGTTCTTAACCAAATGCTTTCTCTTCTACAAACCAAGACCTCAACCTCCTCTGCACCTTCCCATCGTTAGGCTGTCCAGAGCTACCTAAACCCCCATCTCAGTGCCCAGTTCGGGACATGTTTCTGTTGTTTTTATTCTGTCTTGCTCATGGTTATGATTGTTTTAATTTTTTTGTGTGGTGCTTGACTTGCGTACTAATCAATGAATTTTGTTGTTTTTGTTATTGACTTGTCTTAGTTTCTTAGATAGCTTACATTTATTGGTTTCTTATGATGATTAATCATGTTTGCACCTGCAGTTGCCTCAATGGCCATGAGTAATTGTTAACAACTCTAGTAAGTTTATCATTTTGCAACTTTTTGTTGATGCCTAAAGGGGGAAGATAGATACAAGCTTAAGATATGTGTTTTTAAAATTCAAAAATTCTGATATTTATAACCTAATGAACCTGGTTTCTCTAGAATAAATACTTAAAAAACATACAAAGTGTATGAAGTGTATATAGGGAGAAGCACATAGTTGTCATCATCAAAAAGGGGGAATTTGTTGACCCAAGTCACTACATAGTTTTGAAAATTGATAAATATCTGACCAGTTGAACTAGGTCCATCAGAACACACATACTTGACCTGACGCGTTGGCCCATGAACCGTATATGGATAGGAGATGAATGCGATTGTGAAGTATCAATGAACAAAGAGAGTGTCTCCTAATGCAAAAATGTTGCAAATTGATAAGAGAGTAGAGGTGAAATTCAGCAAGCACAGTAACGAAGGAAGGAAGTTGAGTTTAATACGAACTCTTTCTCCAAGGAAGAGTTGTACCAGAACTGAACGCCAAACTCAACAACTGACTCTATAAATAATTTAAGTATTCTTGCTTGAATGACCAACACACAAAAGCATAAATTTATCAAGAATTGAAAGAAAAATTCCCAGAGATTTTGCAAGAAGAATTACTTTGCGATACAAAGGCTACAGACCAGCAAGAAGAACCAGTTCCATTTGTTTGTCATTGAGTCTAGTTGGTTGTAGGCGATTTAATATTGTATCTTTTCAGCTTTCATAGAAGCAACTGTAATAGGTACACATTTTTCAAGTTAGAGTTAACTTGAAGCTCGTAGAAATTAGCTAGAGGCTAGTNCTAGAAGAACCAGTTCCATCTGTTTGTCATTGAGTCTAGTTGGTTGTAGTAGGCGATTTAATATTGTATCTTTTCAGCTTTCATAGAAGCAATTGTAATAGGTACACATTGTTCAAGTTAGAGTTAACTTGAAGCTTGTAGAAATTAGCTAGAGGCTAGTTACTACGAAGGGATTAGAGTTAGTCCTAGGATTACAAAAGAGTTTATTTTGTAAGTCCGTTTGGCTCAGAGTTTTAGTGAAGAGTTTGAGCAAATCCTACTGAGAAGTAGGTCGTGGTTTTTTCACCTTTTGAGCCTGGTCTTTTCTACGTAATAATCTCTGTGTTTTTACTTTACTGATTTTATTATTCCGCAATAGTAGAAATTGGAACACCAAGAATAACCATGTTCTTTTAGAGAGACAACACTCGAAAAATTGGATACCACACAAATTAACCTATCTTCTTGTGTGGTATTGACGTCTAAAACATTAGAGATTCTATCACATATACTGGTACCCGTGCCCTAGTTATAGTTTGTCATGGTAGGGGCTATGTTAGTCGCCCTGTTCATCTAGAACTTCCAGCCTCCAGCGGTATTATGGCCACTACTAGGCCTGAGGCTCTCTATTATTAACCACCATTATCTAGTGCACCTCCTGCACTGGGTGCTTTCAGTAGTCAGCCTAGCCGATCAGGCCAGAGCCAGCTATAACAGCCACATCCTTCGAGAGCTTGTTTTGAGTGTGGTGACACTCGTTATATGATGAGGGATTTCCCCAAACTTAGGAGGGATGCACCTTTACCGACTACTCAGACTCCGCGTATTCCACCAGGTCCTCAGGCTTCTCAGTCCATGGTCACTGCACTAGTTTCCACTCCACATACATAGACAACTAAAGGTAGAGCTCAAGCAGGTAGAGGTCTCCCAAGAGGTTGGGTTGATCCCACTTGCTCTTACCAGAAGTCTGGGGGAGGAGCACAGACTCCCGCCGCTCGTGTCTCAGAGTAGCGGATCCAGGTTGAACAGGTCCTAGAGGACATACCAGTGCAGTCGATCTCCCTAGTTTAGCCCGAGGTTAGGGAAGAAATTTTTAGTGGGAACAACTCAAGCTCAAGAGGCACAAGAATTACCACCCTCCTACTTTCAATGTTTTGGCTTCAGAGGATGCCCAGGTTTTTCTTGAGGAGTGCCACTGTATCCTCAGTACTATGGGTATTGTAAGATCTAGTGGTTGCTTTCACTATGTTCCATCTTAATGGAGCGACTTATTAATGGTGGCAATAATATGATTTGGGTAGTCCGGTCGAGGGAGTTTCACTAACTTGGACTCAATTATCGGATATGTTCTTGAGGGATTTTGCTCCCCAGAGTCTCAAAGATACATGGCGCGCAGAGTTTGAGCAGTTGTGTCAGGCTTCTATGACCATGTCGGAGTATGCGGTCCAGTTTAATGATTTGGCTAGGCATGCACCAGCCTTGGTTTCTACTGTTAGAGAGCGAGTCCGTCGATTTATCAAGGGGCTCAACCCCGGTATCAGATTTAGCATGGACCGAGAGTTGGATATGGACATTACATTCCAGAAGGTACTGGGGATTTCTAGGAGAATAGAGGGTATGTGGACTCGGGAGAGAGAGGAGAGGTAGGCCAAGAGGCCTCGAGATTCTAGCACATATAGTTGTACCCGTGCCACAGTTGCAGCACGTCATGGTAAGGGCTATGTGAGTCGCCCTGTTCATTTAGCACTTCCTGCCTCTAGTGATATTTTGGCCACTCCTAGGCCTTAGGCTCCCTATTATGCACCACCATTGTCTAGTGCACCTCCTGTTCTTTCAGCGGTCAGTCCACTCGACCAGGCCCGAACCAGCCATAGAAGCCATGTTCTCCGAGAGCTTGTTTTGAGTGTGGTGACACCCATCATATGGTGAGGGAATACCCCAGAATCAGGAGGGGTGCACCTACACCGACTAATCAGGCTCCACGTATTCCATCAGTTCCTCAGGCTTCTCAGTCCATGGTCGCCCCACCAACTATCACTCCACCTGCACATCCAGCTAGAGGTCGAGGTCGAGAAGGTAAAGGTCATCCTAGAGGTCGGGGTTGATCCCACTTGCTCCTGCCACATCTCAGTCTGGGGAAGGAGCACATACTCCTGCCACCCACACCCTAGAGCAGTGGGTCCAGGCTGACCAGGTCCTAGAGGGCATACCAATGCAGCCGGTCACCCCAATTTAGCCCGAGGTTAGTGTAGTAGTTTTTCAGAGAGAGCAACTAAGGCTCAAGGTTAGAGATGGATATCGCATACCAGCAGGTAGTGGGGACCGCTAGAAGATTTGAGGGTATGTAGACTTGGGAGAGAGAGGAGAGGGAGGCCAAGAGGCCTCGAGATTCTTGCACATATAATTGTACTTTTGACCCTGTTACAGCTCATCATGGTAAGGGCTATGTGATTCGCCTTGTTCATTTAGCACTTCCAGCCTCAAGTGGTTTTTCGTCCACTCCTAGGCCTCAGGCTCCCTATTATGCACCACTATTGTCTAGTGCACCTCCACCTATTACTCAGTCTCCTCGTATTCCATAGGATTCTCGGGCTTCTCAGTCCACAGTCACCACACCAATTGCCACGTCCACCTGCACAGCCAGCTAGAGGTGGAGGTCGAGCAAGTCGAGGTCACCTTAGAGAGGGAGGCCAGGCTAGATATTATGTTCTTCCTGCTAGGAAAGAGGCCGTTACATCCGACTCATTCATCACATGTATTGGTCCTGTTAGTCTTCTTTGATCCAGGATCCACTTATTTCTTAATGTCATCTTATTTTGCTCCATATTTGGGTGTATCCCATGATTCTTTGAGTTCTCATGTCTATGTGTCCACACATATGGGAGATTTTATTATTGTTGACTGTGTGTATCAGTCGTGTTTAGTTGATTTTTGTGGTTTTGAGACTAGAGCCGATATATTGTTGCTCAGTATGGTAAATTTTGATATTATTTTCAGTATGGAGTGGTTGTTGCCCTATCATGTTATTCTCGAATGTCACGCGAAGACTGTGATGCTGGCTATGCTAGGACTACCACGGATAGAGTGGAGAGGTGCTTTAGATTACGTTCCTAGCAGGGTTATCCCATTTCTAAAGGCTTAGCGTATGGTTAAGAAGGGGGTGTAGTGCTTATCTAGATTTCACGAGGGATTGTCACGCCCCAAAATCGAGGGACGAGAACGGCGCCTAATCGAATGAACCCGATCAAGCGAACCTGATTTGCCTTTCCTACCCAACGCGTTTCCCCGTGTTTATAGCATACATTATTCATATGAAATAGTGAGATAAACTTAAAAGTGTGTGATTACCACAATAAATCAAATTTTTCTCATTTTACATTATTATACTAGTTTCCCAAAACATACATAATAGATACAACACTTCCCTATACGGACCACGATTACGAGCTACCTTCTATGGTCCTACCTACATCCATATAAAAGATGTAGCTCCCCCGGCAAAAGGGACATTAGTACTGTGGAATAGTAGTAGTATGTATGGACAAACTTTACTCTAAGTAAGATCAGCAATGCACAGATAAGAAACAGTAATAGAATCAGCAAGCATTGCACAGAAAGAGAAACAATCAAAATCACAAGTTCCACAGATTCCCCTTTTTCATTTCCAACAACACCATATTCAAGAATTTCATAGACTCTTCATTTCAACGTGATTACGTTCCACCCTTATTGCCTCGGCCACCCTTATTACCTCGATCACCCTTATTACCTCGGTCACCCTTATTACCTCACCCATCCTTATTTCTTCGTGTTTCGGCGCGCAACCCGATCCCACCAGACAATCACATTTCATATCAACATTTTCAATTAACAATTCAATCACAGAGAATTTCATCATAAGGACACAATCTCAGTACAACCAATCACCCATACGATTTCAAGTCACAACATATCTCACCCAAAATAACGAGTCAAAATAAGACATTTCCATAATTAGTGTAGTACGACTAAATCAACCACAATTCAATCACATTGAATTTCATCATAAGGACACAATCTCAGTACAACCAATCACCCATACGATTTCAAGTCACAACATATCTCACCCAAAATAACGAGTCAAAATAAGACATTTCCATAATTAGTGTAGTACGACTAAATCAACCACAATTCAATCACATTGAATTTCATCATAAGGACAAAATCTCAGTACAACCAATAACCCATACGATTTCAAGTCACAACAGATCTTGCCCGAAATAACGAGTCAAAATAAGATATTTCCACAATCAGTGTAGTACGACTGAATCAACCACAATTCAATCACAGGGCTTCATATCATCAAGAGTACAATTTCATAACACCCAAACAATCATGTGTTCAAAATAGTCTTTATCATCCATTAATTCAACCACAAAGGTATTCGTCAACATGAATATAAATTCATTACAACCAACAATCCATACGAAGTTAAGCCACAATAAACCTTGCCGACAATGAGTCATATACGATATTTCCATGGTCATTTAGTTCAATTAGATCAATTAACAATTCCCCTTCATCACTTGTTACATAGCCCTTATCGCTTAGATACATTTACACATTTGGGTTTGTTATCATTCTTCCATACTAACATACTCAAGCATTTAACGAACCTTGCACATGTTAAAGTAATCACATAGAAGTCACCTTTCACAATCTCAATTATCACGATAATTGACTAAGACAAATCAGAGAATGCAATCTCACACCTCAACAAGATCGGGAAATCAATTCACATATACTCAGCAAGAAAATCATACCGAATGTTTGAGCATCCACAAGGTGACTCTACGAAAATTAAAGTTAGCCATACATACTTCAAAGAGCTTTTCCTTAAGTTTATACAATACACCAACACCTCTAGCCAAAAAAATCTATAAGGAGATAGCGTAAATCGATTAATAATTAGGAATATTACCCATGGTGTAACTATCTTAGTAATTTCATCAAACACCTAGCATGTGAAGTAGAATACAAGGTTTAGAAATGGTAATTCTTTATTCCCTCAACCAATTTTAACATGAACTAACCAAATTAGGTCTTTAACATCACATATTACAATTTAGTCCCACGTGCATGGCCTATTTCTATCCCCCCACCACATATTTGAACCCTTAACCTCTTGCATGAAATTTTAGAAGTAGGACTTACCCTAATAGAGGACAATCTATGGTTATGTTCCTTGATTCTTGAAGACTTGAGCAAGATTTGGACGATTATGGAGTTATGCCTCTTANTGGAATTTTAGCCTATTATGAAATTTTCCCATTTGGATTAGCCTTAGGCTTCCCCTTGGACCTCGCATCGCTTATTATATGACTCATACACTTATTCACCATATCCAATTCATTTACCTCATATCTAAAGCACATAAAATATTACAATTTGTCTACCTGGCACCCCGAATCCTATATTGCTTAGCAAAATTTTCCGGGGCCTTACATTCTCCCCCGCTTAGGATAATTCTTCCTTTAATGAGAGGTAGAGCCTTACCCAAACACCTAACATCACATATCTCTTTTCTATCCTACCTCAAATCCCTAAATTTTGACTAGCTCCCAAATTTTTTAGAAATTTCGGCAGCATCTCCTTTGTAACTAGGCCTATCCACCTGTCAAAGAATCATCCAAAACCATCNCTCTCTAAAATTAGTAGAAAATGACCCCAAATGAAGCCCCTAAACCTATTTATGAAAATGGGGTTGGGTTCTAAAAATAGGAAAAATAGGTCTCCGGAACAGGGTCTACGATCGCAGAATGGACCGCAAAACAAGAATGCTGGCTGCAGAATGCATCGCGAAATAGGTGCCCAAAACTGGGCTACACTGGCCCAATCTATGACAGATCTGCGATCGCATAGTCAACAATGCGACCAGAAATGCGATCGCAGATTTGACACAGGATCACATTGTTCTAGCCTTCGGTAATTTGATCATAACTTTGCGTAGGAATGTCCAAATGACGGACGGTTTGAAGCGTTGGAAACNCAAACACCTAACATCACATATCTCTTTTCTATCCTACCTCAAATCCCTAAATTTTGACTAGCTCCCAAATTTTTTAGAAATTTCGGCAGCATCTCCTTTGTAACTAGGCCTATCCACCTGTCAAAGAATCATCCAAAACCATCCTAAAAACTCATCAATAACTTGACAAAGCATCACAATGTATATACCCATAACACTAATTCTCAGCATCACAAGAGCTACATTATCATAATGACACTTGAACATGGACCTCACATTTTCAGATCATAACACCTATAAGGTACCTTTCAAGTCAAAACTAATTGATATACAACCAAGCGAAAACATTTTCTTTCCACGACACTTTCGGCCTTCAAGGTGGCCTCCTCGACTTACAAGCTTTGCCATAACTCTTTCACGGAAGCAAATCCCAACCTCTAAACTTATCTAACAAGGATGACAGTTAGATACCTCACATAAGGTAATTACCCATTAACTTCACATTCAATAATCTACAAAATGATACACATAGGATCTTCCAAGTACCTGATTAGACATAGACATATGAAAACAAAAATACATGAGAAACATCATACTCCTAGTGCAGCCTAATGGGAAATGCGCTTATGTACCCTTCATTATCAATTCACATAATATCTATTGGGGAAATTTTGAGAATAATCGGTTCACCCTCCTGAATTCTAAATCTCTATGCGAGCACCCAAATTAAACCCGTGGTTACCTTCGTGATTTCTCTAAGACGTGCTATAATAAATTGACCATGAAATTACCTACTGAATATATGTGGTCACATGGTGACTTTGACACGTTTGTACCTTCAATACCAAATAGGCCAAATACAGTAAGGAGAAACGGAGTTCAAGATTGGGCTGGAATTATTCAGGAATCCATTAATGTGCTGAGCAGAGTACTTCATGAGGTTATATGCTAAGAGACACAAGGATTTCATTAATGACACTGACATGGTCTAGTTCAGGTGACTCCATCAATTATCAGTTAGATGAAGCATAGTGGTAACTAGTATTCTTAGATAAGGTGGATACCATGTATGTGAACTTGACATTTTAAAGAACTAGTCAAGTAAGATACACCAATTGTGTCTCTGAGTGTAAGGTAAGTAGTTGCGCTCAAATGGTAAGACTCTTGCAACATGGGTGTGACTGAGGCTGCAAATGAAATACGTGGAATTTGATTCCACTCCTAGCAATAAGCGACACAAGGACTATATGCCACAAGCGCATGAATATGGAAAAGAAGTAATCTACTTATGGGATTATCATAATTGGAAAAATCTAATCGTTCCTAAGCTGGTGGAATGCTAGAGGTAGCAAAATTCCCCATACAAGACAATGACATTGTCAATACTCCTAGACGCCGAGTGAGTAGAAAGCCACTTAACCTCATCAAATCTGACCGATTTAAGACTTCTGAAAAAGGGACACACTTTGGTTTGAAATCATGGCAATTTAAGCTTGAGCTTTTAAGGAAAATCATTGCTTTTGGAACCCATGAGACAAGCCCTCGTAGCCCTAGAAAATCGTCAACAATGGTGAGAAAGTACTTACAATCATTACGAGCTACTGTAGAATAAGGCCTCGAAGTGACCATATGAATAATTATGAAAGGGTGAGAAGTCTTGATGCACCTATCGGAGAAGAGAAACTCAATTTACCTAGTCACATGGACAAGCAGAGCAGGTAGATGATTGTTTAGGAGAAAATCTCACAAGGAATGCGAGCAATATCATTTTATCATAACAAAAGAAACATACCCCGACCTTCGATGCCATAAGGCATAAAATTAGATTCACAAGGAGAGTTACCAGATGAAAATAGATATTAAGGAAGCACAACTAAGAGCACCACTTGGAATCAACAAGCTTAAACAGAGTTGAGGACATTAGGAGTCTGTAGTAAAGGGGAAACTTGCCCACTCTCTGGGCGCTTGTAGAGTACATAAAGTGAGGTTAATTAAATCAGATCATATAGTTGGATAACTAGTTGAGAAATTAAGATAATATCGCATTGAATATTATGGGTAAAACAACACATGATACAAGACAAATGAAAAGAAAATGAGAGAGCTTATAGAAGTGACCTTTACATTGTGACCACTAGGAAAGGTGATAATATAAAAGATTACGTGAAGTTAAATTTTTGAAAGAAGATCTCCGCATATAGTCACATTATGCATAGCTCTAGAATTTTAAAATCTAATTATGTTTAGAAACTCTACTTCACAACGAACAACTGCAACACACTTCTACAGAACTAGTTATTACCAACAAAATTGGGAGACGCTATAAGACTTGGCCGAAAGAAAGGCTTGACATATGAATGTGTTACTAGGGGTATTGTTACATCTATCCCATTTTCTAGATTCAGCAAAATTGGTGAAGAATTTGGGTGGATTACTATTAATAAAAAATTGTATTTCTAGATACCAGGGACACAATTATGCTCTTTCTTTAGCCCTCGAAATTGGAACCGACAAATGGGTCATCAACTAGGGGAAAGCCGGGTATGTCAGATGAACTAACAAAAAGAGAACTTGAGGTTTCAGGAGTAAACTCAATAGCTTCACGGCTAGGGCGGCCACTACAAAATCAGTTGGATTTGTAGCAACATGGAGCAATTAACATATAACGACACTTAAACAAGTATTATGCAATCCAAAGGAGGAGCAAAAATGCTCGTCTTCTTTATAACCAAAAGAAGAACAACCTTCAAGAATAAGATGAGCAAGAAGAATGAGTAGCATGATCCAGCTACATGGAGGCTCGACGGACCCTAGCTTCGATGGAGATTTAATAATGTTTAAAAGTAATTGAGCAGATCAAATTCAGAAAATAACCTGTCAGAGAAGAGGGAGATTCTCGCCAAGCAAATAAAAATTTAGCCGATTCCGACCACTAGGCCAAAATGGAAGCCTCAACAAAGATAGAGCGAGGGCACTACCATACTAGAGATGATGATGAAACAAAGCAATATCTTCACCTATATCAATATTTAGATCGAAGCAGAAACCTGAAGAAAAAGGGTCAAGAAAATATATCTTTTTATTTTGTGCGAAAATACAATAATGGTTCATCCCTTCATTCGATGGTAATTCTATAGCTACAACTCAATTCAAGGACATGATTAGAGAGCTCGATGTCATAAGATATTGCATATAAGAAAATTTGCGGTAGAGTGAATTCAAGAAATATTGGATCTCGTTGAAGGAGTAGGTGCATACAATGGTTTGTGACTCAACATTTATTAAGACCATGCCTATGAAAGTTCTTCAATATGGATGTACATATACAATCAAGAGTACGTTGGTACCATACCGATATACTATAGGGTTTGGTGGTGTAGGGACATTAATAGGGACAAGGGCACTCCCCTCTTAGCGATAGGTTCTACCAATCCCTCCACAGCTCAATACATTCTCCTAACAAGCCCTTGGGCAGTCCCTTCAGACTCAATGGTGGGATCATTTCCTCCTCATGGCTTCAAACACGCGGATTGTGGTATCATGGTTACTCATTTTGAGAGTAAGGTTTGGAGAAAAATCTAACTCCCTAACTTGAGCTCTATCGCACGATTGGAGTATCAAAGAAGGGTGAAGTTCCTAAATGTCCATGTAGCCCCCTAATTATAGATGTGTTCGACAACACACCGATAAGAAGGGATCTACTAGACACGGCTCCGAGACATCCTAGGACACTTTAAAAACCTTAGGCTCTGATACCAAGTTTGTCACGCCCCAAAATATAGGGACGAGACCGGCACCAAACTGAATGAACCCGGTCAAGTGAACCTGATTTTCCTTTCCTACCCAACACGTTTCCCCGTGTTTATAGCATACATTATTCATATGAAACAGTGAGATAAACTTAAAAGTGTGTGATTACCACAATAAATCTAATTTTTCTCATTTTACATTATTATACTAGATTTCCCAAAACATACATAATAGATACAACATTTCCCTATCCGGACCACGATTACGAGAAAATACAACCACTACCCAAAATATGTATATACACATAGTGTCTACAGAGCGTCTAAGAGGACTAGGAGTTTATACAATTCTTGCCGACAACAAGGGCCCGACTATACCTTACAATACATAATATACTCAAAAACAGATACCATGAAATACACATGGCCCCGAGAGGAAGTGGGGCTAACCAGTACAGCTGAAAAGGATGAGGAGAAGGCACCACTAACGGCGAGCTGAGCTACCTTCTATGGACCCACCTACATCCATATAAAAGATGTAGCGCCCACGGCAAAAGGGCGTTAGTACTGTAGAATAGTATTGGTATGTATGAACTAACTTTACTCTATGTAAGATCAACAATGCACAGATAAGAGACAGTAATAGAATCAGCAAGCATTGCATAAAAACAGAAACAATCAAAGTCACAAGTTCCACAGATTCCCCTTTTTCCTTTCCAACAACACCATATTCAAGAATTTCATAGATTCTTCATTTCAACGTGATCACATTCCATCCTTATTACCTCGGCCACCCTTATAACCTCACCCATCCTTATTTCTTTGTGTTGCGGCGCGCAACCCGATCCCACTAGACAATCATATTTCATATCAACATTTTCAATTTACAATTCAATCACAGATATTTTCATCAAAAGGACACATCTCAGTACTACCAATCACCGATACGATTTCAAGTCACAACAGATCTTACCCAAAACAACGAGTCAAAATAAGACATTTCCACAATCAGTGTAGTACGACTGAATCAACCACAATTCAATCACATTGAATGTCATCATAAGGACACAATCTCAGTACAACCAATCACCCATACAATTTCAAGTCACAAAAGATCTTGCCCAAAATAACGAGTCAAAATAAGACATTTCCACAATCAATGTAGTACGACTGAACCAACCACAATTCAATCATAGGGCTTCATATCATCAAGAGTATAATTTCATAACACCCAAACAATCATGTGTTCACAATCGTCTTTATCATCCATTAATTCAACCACAAAGGTATTCGTCAACAAGAATATAAATTCATTACAACCAACAATCCATATGAAGTTAAGCCACAATAAACCTTGCCGACAATGAGTCATATACGATATTTCCATGGTCATTTAGTTCAATTAGATAAATTCACAATT
This sequence comes from Nicotiana knightiana, assembly GCA_005239525.1. Taxonomy (NCBI): domain Eukaryota; kingdom Viridiplantae; phylum Streptophyta; class Magnoliopsida; order Solanales; family Solanaceae; genus Nicotiana; species Nicotiana knightiana. The sequence continues at coordinate 23,499 of ML391877.1, read as the reverse complement.
CCCCTTCATCACTTGTAACATAGCCCTTATCACTTAAATACATTTACACATTTGGGTTTGTCATCATTCTTTCATACTAACATACTCAAGCATTTAACGAACCTTGCATATGTTAAAGTAATCACATAGAAGTCACCTTTCACAATCTCAATTATTACGATAATCGACTAAGATAAATAAGAGAATGCAATCTCACACCTAAACAAGATCGGGCAATCAATTCACATATCCTCAGCAAGAAAATCATACCGAATGTTTGGACACCAACAAGGTGACTCTACGAAGATTAAAGTTAGCCATACATACCTCAAAGAGATTTTCCTTAAGTTTATACAATACACCAACACCTCTAGCCATATAAATCTATAAGGAGATAGCGGAAATCGATTAATAATTAGGAAGATTACCCATGGTGTAACTCTCTTAGGAATTTCATCAAACACCTAACATGTGAAGTAGAATACAAGGTTTAGAAATTGTAATTCCTTATTCCCTCAACCAATTTTAACATGAACTAACCAAATTAGTTCTTTAACATCACATACTACAACTTAGTCTCACATGCATGGCCTATTTCTAAACCCCACCACATATTTGAATCCTTAACCTCTTGCATGAAATTTTAGAACTAGGACTTATCCGGATGAAGGACAATCTATGGTTATCTTCCTTGATTCTTGAAGACTTGAGCAAGATTTGGATGATTATGGAGTTATGCCCCTTATTTCTCTCTCTATATGCTCTCATCTCTATCTAAAATCAGTAGAAAATGATCCTAAATGAAGCCCCTAAACCTATTTATGAAAATGGGGTCGGGTTATAAAAATAGGAAAAAAAGTCTCCGGAACAGGGTCTGCGATCGCAGAATGGACCACAAACTAATAATGCTGGCGGCAGAATGCATTGCGAAATAGGTTCCCAAAACTGAGCTACACTGGCCCAATCTACGACATATTTTTGATCGCAGAGTCAACAATTCGACCAGAAATGCGATCGCAGATTTGACACAGTATCGCATGTTTCTAGCCTTTGGTAATTTGATCATAACTTTGCGTAGGAATGTCCAAATGATGAACGATTTGAAGAGTTGGAAACTAGACTCAAAGAATATATAGATATGCTCGTTCAAAGTGTGGACTAGTGCAAATACCTTTGGAATTTTAGCCTATTGTGACATTTTCCCATTTGGCTTAGCCTTAGGCTTTCCCTTGGACCTCGCATCACTTATTATATGACTCATATACTTATTCACCACATCCAATTCATTAACCTCATATCTAAAGCACATAAAATATTACAATTTGTTTACCTGGCACCCCGAATCCTATATTGCTTAGAAAAATTTTCCGGGGCCTTACAGGGATGCCAGTGTTGATACTCCTACCATGGAGTCAGTTCCGGTAGTGAGGGATTATCCAAACGTATTTTCGGTGGATCTTTCGAGCAAGCCACTTGACAAGGATGTCGACTTTTGCAGCGATTGTTTACCGGGCACTCAACCCATTTCTATTCCACCCTATCATATGGACAGAGCAGAGTTGAAAGAGTTAAATGAGCAGTTGGAAGAATAGCTTGATAAGGGCTTCATTCGGCCTAGTGTTTCTCCTTGAGGTGCTCCAGTCTTATTTATAAAGAAGAATTATGGTTTTATGCATATGCGTATTGATTATTTCCAGTTAAACAAGGTTACAGTGAAGAACAGGTATCCATTGCCACATATTAATGACCTATGTGATCAGCTAAAAGGTTCTTGAGTGTTCTCTAAGATTAACTTGCATTCAGGTTATCATCACTTGAAGATTTGGGCGCCAGATATCTCGAAGACCGCCTTCAAGACTCGGTGTAGTCATTACGAATTCCTTGTGATGTCATTTGGGTTGACCAACGCCCATGTAGCATTTATTAACTTGATGGATAGTGTATTTTAGCCCTATCTTGACTCATTCATCATTGTGTTTATGACGACATTCTGGTGTACTGCCAGAGCCGGCAGGATCATGAGCAGCACTTCAGGACCGTGCTTCAGACCTTGAGAGAAAAGAAGTTATATGCAAAATTTTCAAAGTTTGAATTCTAGATTGATTCGGTGGCATATTTGGGTCATGTAGTGTCGAGTGTGGGGATCAAGGTGGATCCAAAGAAGATTTAAGCAGCACAGAGTTGGCCCAGGTCATCTTCAACTACGGAGATCCAGAGTTTTCTTGGTTTGGTGGGGTATTACTGTCGATTTCTGGAGGGCTTCTATCCTATTGCAGCACTTATGACCATATTTACCCAGAATAGTGCTACGTTCACGTGGACGGAGGACTGTTAGGAAAGCTTTCAAAATCTCAAGGCACCTTCAACTACAACCCCAGTGTTGGTGTTACCTTCGAGTTTGGGGCCTTATACTATGTACTATGATGCGTCGCGTATTGGTCTCGGTGCAGTGTTGATGCAGGATTGTAGGGGGATTTCCTAAGCGTCTAGACAACTAAAGGTGAATTAAAATAACTATCATGTCCATGACCTTGAATAAGCATTTATTGTTCATGCCTTGAAGATTGAACTATTTGTACGGTGTCCATTGTGAGGTCTACACCGACCTCCAAAATCTACAACATCTGTTCAAATAGAAGGATCTTAACTTCCGGTAGTGGAGGTGGTAAGATTTGCTTAAGAAATATACTATCCCTATTCAATATCATCCGGGGAAGGCCAATATGGTGGCCGATGCCTTGAGTCGCAAGGAAGAGAGTTTAGGCAGCTTAGCATATCTACCGGTAGCAGAGAGGCCATCAGCCTTAGATGTTCAGGCCTTGGCCAATCAGTTTGTTAGATTGGATGTTTCTTAGTCGAGTTGAGTTTTGGCTTGTGTGGTTTCTCTTATATTTATGATCGTATCAGAGAGCGTCAGTATGATGACCCTTATCTTCTTGTCCTAAAGGACACGGTTTAGTACGCCGATGCCAATGAGGCTCACAGTTCGCGGTACTCCATTTATCCGGGTGTCGCCAAGATGTATTAGGACTTGAGGCAACATTTGGTTGAGGAGAATGAAGAATGACATAGTGAAGTATGTAGCTTGGTGCCTAAACTCTCAGTAGGTGAAGTATGAGCATCAGCGGCCTGGTGGATTGTTTTAGAGGTTAGAGATCCCAGAGTGGAAATGGGAGTGGTTTGCTATGGATTTGTTGTTGGGCTCTCACAGACTCAGAGGAAGTTTGACAAGTGTTGGTGATTGTGGATAGGTTGACCAAGTCAACTCATTTCATTCCAGTAGTGACTACTTATTCATTAGAGCAGCCAGCTCAGGTTTATATTCGCGAAATCATCATGCTTCATGGCGTGTTGGTATCTATCTTCTCTGACCAGGGTACAACTATTTACATCGCGGTTTTGGAGGGCTGTTCAGCATGAGTTAGGCATGCGGGTGGAGTTGAGTACACCATTTCACCCTTAGACGGACGAGCAGTCCGAGCTAACTATTCAGATATTGAAGGATATGATTCGTGCGTGTGATGGAGTTTGGGGTGCTTAGGATTAGTTCTTGCTGCTTGGAGAGTTTGCCTACAACAACAGTTACCAGTCGAGCATTTAGATGGCTGCGTATGAGGCTTTGTATGGTAGACGATGTATGTCTCTGATGGGTTAGTTTGATACATGTGACCCTAGGATATTGGATACAGACTTGGTTCGGGATGCTTTAGAAAAGGTTAAATATATTCAGGATCGACTTCGTACAGCCCAATCCAGAAAGAAGAGTTATGCATATCGGAAGGCTCGTGACATTACATTCATGGTTCGGGAGCGCGTCTTGCTCTAGGTTTCTCCCATAAAGGGTGTTATGAGGTTTGGGAAGAAGGACAAGCTGAGCCATATGTATATCAGACCTTTTGAGATTCTCTAGATGGTTGGAGAGGTGGCCTACAAGATTGCACTACCACCTAGTCTAGCTGCAATTCATCTAGTTATCCATGTTTTTATGCTCCGAAAGTGTCACGGCGATTCGTCTCATGTGTTAGACTTCAGCTCAGTCCAGTTGGACAAGGATTTGTCTTATGTTGAGGATCCGGTGGCCATTTTGGACAGGTAGGTTCAAAAGTTGAGGTCAAAGAACATCGATTCAGTGAAGGTTCAGTGAAGGGGCCATCCAGCCGAGGAGGCGATTTGGGAGACCGAGCATGATATGTGTATCCACTATCGTCATCTCTTCACGACTTCAGGTATGTCTCTATACTCGTTCGAGGACGAACATTTATTTTATGAGGGGGAGGATGTAACGACCCCGTCGGTTGTTTTGATTATTTTAGCCCCGAACCCATAATTTATGCTCCTTCTATTTGATATTATGGTTACTTGACTTGTCGGGGTGGTTGGTTTGATTACTGGTATGTTTTAGAGTAAAATGGGACACATAGTCCTTAAAATGGAAATTTAAGTCGTAGGAGTTGACTGTAGTTTGACTTGTGTGAAGATGACTTCGGAATAGAGATTTGGTTGTTCTAATAGCTCCGTAGAGTGATTTTGGTCTTAGAAGCGTGTCTGAATGTTGATTCATAGGTCCGTAGGTCATTTCGGCGTTAATTGGCGAAAGTTAAAAAGTTAGAAACTTTTGGAAAGATTGACAGTGAGTGGACTTTTTGATATCGGGGTCGAATTCCGATTTTGGAAGTTGGAATAGGTTTGTAATGTCATTTATGACTTGTGTGCAAAATTTGGTGTCAATCGGAGTTGTTTTGGAATGAATTAGTGCGGGTTTTAGAATTCGGAAGTTCATAGGCTTGAATTTGGGTTGCGATTCGTAGAATTTGTATTGTTTGATGTGATTTGGGGCCTCGAGTAGGTTCTTTATGTGTTTTCGAACTTTTGGTCTATTCGAATGGGGTCCCGGTGGCCCGTGTGGGAGTCGTATGGAAATCGAATCTTTTTTGGATTATTGATTTACTGAAGTGCTGGGCTGGTTCTGGTGTCTTAGCACGTGCAGACGGATTGGCTGAAGGTGCGGGATCGCAAATGCGAGCTACTAATTGCAGAAGCAGATTTTGTCTAGACAACTGGGATCGCAGGTGCAATCATTTTTCCGCATAAGCAGACTTGCGAATGCGGAGGCTTCCTTCGCAGAAGCGGAACTCTAGGAAATGACCTTGGGCTTGACCACAGATGCGGTCATTTCTCTACAAAAGGGGGCTCGCAGATACGAGCTACTATCCTCAGAAGTAGAGCCCATGGGCTTAAGTTTGGACCGCATATGTATCTTATTGTATTGTTATCCCAAAATAATATTTGTTTTGAGTGTTTCATTAAAATTGGTTGTATTGTATTGCTAAAACCATTGTTCTGGTACAATGAAAAGTCCCAATTTATGAAACATTCGATTTGGTGTGATGTGATTGTTTACTATTTTTCTTTCCAATTATGTTCTAACTTATTACTCCATAATTCTAGTTTACCATTTACCTTCTTTTTATTTTAACTCCAAATCTCAAACCTACAACCTATTTTGTCTTCGTCCATTTTTTTCAACAACTTTTGCCACTTCTAATCCAACATAAAAGGTATATGTTTTGCCTTCTTTTTGTTTCATTTTTTCTCCTAACGTGATTTTAACTCCAATTCTGTAATAACCCGTCCAGTTATTTTGAGTATTTTAGTCCCGATCCCCTAATTTATGCTCCTTCTATGTTATATTGTTGTTATGTGACTTGTCGGGGTGGTTGGTTTTGATTTTGGATGAGTTTTGGAGTGAAATGGGACACATAGTCCCTAAATTGGAAGTTTAGGTCGTAGGAGTTGATCGTAGTTTGACTTGTCTGAAGATGACTCCGAAATGGAGTTTTGACGGCTACAATAGCCCCGTAAGGTGATTTTGGTTGTAAGAGCGTACATGGATGTTGATTTGGAGGTCTGTAGGTCGTTTCGCGTTAATTGGCGAAACTTGGAAAGTTGGAAGATTTTGGAAAGTATGACCAGGAGTGGACTTATTGATACTAGGGTCGAATTCCGATTCTGGAAGTTGGAATAGGTCTGTAATGTCATTTATGACTTGTGTGAAAGTTTATTGTCAATCGGAGTTGTTTTTTTATGAATCGGCGTGGGTTTCAGAATTCGAAAGTTTATAGTTCATAGGCTTTAATTTGGGTTGTGATTCATAGAATTTGTGTTGTTTGATGTGATTTGGGCCTCGAGTAGGTCCGCTATGTGTTTTGGAACTTGTTGGTATACTCGGACGGGCTCCTGAGGGCCCCGAGAGTGAATTCGATTGAAATCAGATCATTTTTGGACTAAGTGATTTACTGAAGTGCTGGGTTGATTCTGGTGTCTTCGCACTTGCGAAGATTGGCTGCAGGTGCGGGCTCGCAAATGCGAGCCACTGGTCGTAGAAGTGGATTTTTCCTAGCCCAACTGGGACCGAAGGTGATATCATTTGTCTGCAGAAGCGGACTCGCGGATGCGGAGGCTTCCTTCGTAGAAGCAAAACTTGGGGAAACAGCCTTGGGCTTGACCGCAGATGCGTTCGTTTCTCCGCAGAAGCGGGCTCGCAGATGTGAGCTATTATCCGCAAAAGTGGATCCCCTGGACTTTACTTTTGACCGCATTATATCGTATTTGTTGTTATCCCAAAATAATATTTGTTTTGATTGTTTCATTAAAATTGATTGTATTGCATTGTTAAATCCATTGTTCCGGAGCAACAAAAAATCCCAATTTTTAAAACCGATTTGGTGTGATAGGATTGTTTCCTATTTTTCTTTCCGATTATGTCCTAACTTATTATTCCATAATTCTATTCTACCCTTTACCTTTTATTTTTTTTATTTTAACTCCAAATCTCCAACCTATAACCTATTTTGTCTTCGACCCTTTTTTCCCACAACTTTTGCTGCTTCTAACTCCAACGTAAAAGGTATAGGTTTTGCCTTCTTTTTGTTTATTTTTTTCTCCTGCTGTGATTTAAACTCCAATTTTGTAACGACCCGCCCAGTTATTTTGAGTATTCTTTCCCCGATCCCCTAATTTATGCTCCCCCTATGTTATATTGTGGTTACGTGACTTGCCAGGATTGTTGGTTTTGATTTCAGATGAGTTTCAGAGTGAAATGGGACATATAGTCCCTAAAATGGAAGTTTAAGTCATAGGAGTTGACTGTTGTTTGACTTGTGTGAAGATTACTCGGGAATGGAGTTTTGACGTCTCCAATAGTTCTGTATGGTGATTTTGGTCTTAGGAGCATTTCCGGATGTTGATTTGGAGGTTCGTAGGTCGTTTCGGCGTTAATTGGCGAAAGTTGGAAGATTTTACAAAGTCTGACCAGGAGTGGGATTTTTGATATCGGGGTCGGATTCCGATTTCGGAAGTTGGAATAAGTCCGTAATGTCATTTATGACTTGTGTGTAAATTTTGGTATCAACCGGAGTTGATTTGGTATGAATCGACGTGAGTTTCGGAATTCGGAAGTTCACAGTTCATAGGCTTGAATTTTGGTTGCGATTCATAGAATTTGTGTTGTTTGATGTGATTTGTTTCCTTGAGTAGGTCTGGTATGTGTTTTGGAACTTGTAGGTATATTTGGACAGGGTCCCCGGGGCCCCGGGTGTGAATCGAATGGAAATAAAATTATTTTTTGACTTCGTGATTTGCTGAAGTGGCTAATTCTGGTGTATTCGCACCTACGTAAGGATTGACCGCAGGTGCAGGCTCGCAAATGCGAGCCACTGGTCGTAGAAGCAGATTTTTTCTAGCTCATCTGGGATCGCAAGTCCGATTATTTGACTGCAGAAACGGACTCGCGGATGCGGAGGCTTCCTTCGCAAAAGTGAAACGTGGGGCAGATATTGTGCGGAGGCTTCCTTCGCAAAAGTGGAACTTGGGAAGATACTGTCGTTTCTCCGCAGAAGCGGGCTCGCAGATGCGAGCTATTATCCGCAGAAGCGAGCTATTATCCGTAAAAGCGGAGTCCCTGGACTTATGTTTGGACCGCACCTGCGATTTTCGTGGATTTTCCTTCATTTTTTCATATTGGTATTTTGGGAGCTCGGCTTGAGGCGAAATTTCGAGGGTTATTCAAAGGAATTGTTGGGGTAAGGATTCTTGACTCATTATTGATTAATTCCCTAGAATCTACAGTTAATTACATCTTCTAATTAGTGTTTTGGATTTTGAAATTGGGAAAAAAATGTAGAAGTCCTTAGACTAAGTTTTTGGGTTTTGAAAGGCAAAATGAGGTCGGATTTGGATAATTCTTGTATGGTTGTAATTACATCTTCTAATTAGTGTTTTCGAGTTTGAAATTGGGAAAAAAAGTGTAGAAGTCCTTATACTAAGATTTTGGGTTTTGAAAGGCAAAATGAGGTCGGATTTGGATAATTCTTGTATGGTTGTATTCGATATCGAATGGGTGTTCGAATATTATAATTTTGACCAGGTTCAGAGACGTAGGCCCGGTTTGACTTTTTGGGGCGATTTTTCAATTCTTTGCTAAGATCATAATTTTATTATTTAAATTAATTTGCTATAGTTATATTTATAGTATGAAATTATTTTGGATAGATTCGAGCTGTTCGGGGTTGGAAAATCGAGGGAACGACCTTCTAGTTGATGATTTAAGGTAAGTGGCTTGTCTAACCTTGTGTGAGGGAAATTCCCTTTAGGATTTGGTATTGTTGTGATGATTGTGAAATGTGAAAGCCGTGGGCGCGAGGTGACAAGTGCGTACACAGGCTAAATGTGAAATTTCCGGATTTTTTCTATGTTGTTTCCTTTCATTCTTTAATTGAGTAACTTTAATATGTTATAGACATCATGTTTAGTCTAATTTCACATGTCTACTTGTTGTATCTCTTATTTGCAAATTTCCCTACGTGTTTCATTGGATTACTTGTTTTCTTCTATTCAATTTTCATTATTTAACTCTTGAACGCTGCTTGAAATTGCTATTCTTGGAGTATTTTGTTGTTGAGTTTGGTATTGAGTTGCAACGACCATGGTTTCTATTGAGGCAAAGTGTACGTTGAAAAATATCATTTTTATCGAGTTGTTCTTTTTCAGCATTCTTGTTATTATTAAGAGGATTGTTTCGTTGTTTGCACAAGGTTTCTGCCATGCCGTTGTTACTATGTATACACACACGATGGTATAAGGTCTGGGTGTTGAAATGCATGCAGTGAGATAAGATGGACTTGATACACATGGCTAGTAGGGGAACTATTAGAAGCCATGCGGTATGATAAGGTGGGCTAAAACACGGGGTGCTATTTCGAAAAAATGATTTCAAAACTAAATGTAAAGGCCCCGGCAGTGATATAAGGAAAGACTGTGATTTACTTTTATTATTTGGGACTGCGAGGCCCCCGTGTTGTATTTGTTTGGTTGTTGCTTTCCGTAACATGTAAAATCCTTGTCTTCCTTTCGTGTCGTATTGACTGCCTTGACTCCGTGTTGTTAACTTTCTGTAAATTCTTTGTTGTTTCACTTACTTTGTCATTATCATTATATCATTATGTCTTCTGTCTTATACCTTATTATCCCCAGTAGGGCCTTGACCCGATCTCGTCACTAGTCTTCTTCTTGATACCTGAAACCTCATCCTCTCACCACTGGACTCCGCCAACATCAGGTCTAAAAGCGGCAGACCACCTCCAGGCAAAGAAGAGAACGACGATCTTCTACCAAAAATCCACTGCCGGAAACAGAGCAAAAAAAAATATTTGTTTTCTTCTTCAGTTTTTTTTCCGATTTTCATCTCAAAATTGGTGTTCGTTGAATTTGTCGTTGCTTTCCAAGTTTTCCGTCTTTAAGCATCTTCAGATTTCATTTTGGAAAAATTATCTCAGTCGCGGTTCTCGTAAGATTTTTGTTGTTGTTTTCTCGATCAAATTTTGGAGTCAAGATCCATGTAATTGCTGAGTTTTATTGATGTTGAGATTGATTTGATGTTTACGGCTTCGATTTTGGAGTTTGACTTCTTCCTAGTAGAGGTTGCCGTTTGTTGGTTTCGATCCAAGTGTCGTCCATTATTTTTCGGTCAAGTTTGTGTTGCTGGAATTTGACGTCGCTGTAAACAAATGGGAAGTTCATCTTAATATTGGAAAAATCCTTGCTTATTAAAGGTTCAGCTTCTTTCAAATGGGTAAAAGTAAAATATGCCCGTAGATATAAAAGAAATAATTAAACAATTTAGGCCAAGTTTAATCATTAAGTGACCGTGCTGGAACCACGGAACTCGGGAATGCCTAACACCTTCTCCCGGGTTAACAGAATTCCTTACCCCGATTTCTGTGTTCGCGTACTGTAAAACAGAGTCAATTTTTCCTCGATTCGGGATTTAAACCGGTGACTTGGGACACCATAAACTATCCCAAGTGGCGACTCTGAATTTTAAATAAAATAATCTCGTTTCGATAATTGTCACTTTAATTGAAAAAACTCTCTTATTACCTTTATACGCGGGGTAGTGAAAAAGGAGGTGTGACAGAGGGTATTTTAGTAAATTTATCAGTTACAGTACAGTACGATACAGTCAAACCAAATAACAAAATGTTATTTAACAATAACAAACATTACAATTTATTTAAATATTATATTTATAAAACGATACAATACAAAACAAAACGACGAGTAACAATCATCCAAATAAGTTGTAAGTTTTAGTGAGTAGTTTGATGAGAAATAGAATATTTTTAAAAAGAATATCATCTTTCTCGAGCAAAACAGCAAGTGGATATTTCTTGGAAACACATGAATTAGATGAGAGCTTTTACCCCTTAATCGGAACTATGTCCGTGGCTCTTTCAATTTAGGGTCAGGGATTTCACATTAGGGGTTGATCGAAGAAGACAAGAGCTCTTGTTTTGTATTTTGATATTTCGCGTGGTTGCACATGATGAAGCCTCTATTTATTTTGACAGATTTTATAGTCACTTTTTTGGGCGAAATAACAAACTGATAAGCTTTTGGGATACATTAAGGACCTTTTCACATAAGTCCTTGCCTTTACTCTATAGGATCTTCTCATCGATTGCTGGATTTGGTGGCCCGAAATTTACTAGGATTCGTCAAAAGACCTCATCTCTAAAAGCCCAGCTTGTGAAGTCCATTGGTCTAGGATGTGAAATTTACAACAAAATGCAAAAAATGTAGGGTGTGATTATATTTTCGTTGACTTTTAAGTCTAATTTCTTTAGCAAATGGAAAGGATATGGTTCTTTGGTAAAGTTCCATAATATGATCGCGAAGTGCACAGTTAGTCCCTAATTAGAGATGTTTTTTACTTTTTAGCCACTATTAAAAAATATTTATATTTTAATCAGTACTTAATAATTTTTTTACCCGCTAGGATGAAATTATTCATGTGCTAGACATGGGTGTTGCGTAAATATTAAGGACATGATGTCCTTAACTTTATGAATGTTGTGTAAATATAAAGGACAAAGTATCTTGTATTTTGCACTTCTGTTGTTAAGCTTTAGGATCATGTCCTTAACTTCATATATGCAGTGTAAATGTTAAGGCATAGCGTCCTTAACTTCATGTGTGCAGTGTAAATGTTAATGACATAATGTACTTAACTTGTATTTGCACCTTCTGTTGTTAAACATTAGGACCTCATGTCCTTAATTTCATATGTGCAGTGTAAATGTTAAGGACATGATGTCCTTAACTTCATGTGTGTATTGTAAATGTTATGGACATAGTGTCCTTAATTTTATGAGTGTTGTGTAAATATTAAGTACATGGTGTCCTTAACTTCATGAATGTTGTGTAAATATTAAGGACACAGTATCCTTTATTTGCACCGTCCGTCGTTAAACTTTAGGACATCATGTCCTTAACTTCACAAGTGCAGTGTAAATGTTAATGACACCATGTCCTTAATATTTACACAACACTCATGAAAAAGGTCAAAACGTCTTTTCTATTAATTTTAATAGAGTACAACAACAGTAACAACAACAACAACATACTCAGTAATATCCCACACCGTGGGGTCTGGGGAAGATAGTGTAAACGCAAAACCTTACCCCTACCTTATGAGGATAGAGAGACTATTTTCAGTAGTGGCAATTGTTGCTCAACATTAAGAATACTTGATAAAAATTAAATACCATATTAAAAAGTGACTATCCCACGCCATTTCTACTAATACCATACTGATAAATTCATATTTCTGTAAATTCGTCATGTATGATATATGAGCGGGGGAAAGAACCGTAAGGGTGGGAAAAGGAAAGGAAAGGAGAGGAGAGGAAAGAAAGATAAGATGATACATTGTTAGAAATTAGTCTTTTATTCCATTGTACTTGTAAGTATTTAAATTTTATTGAATTTAAATCCATAAATAATTTGGACCATATTAAATTCAAGACGTTAGTCCAAATAAATATTGTGGCTAATAAATTAGGCTAATTATCTAAATCCAAATATATGTGTTGGGCTAGTCTATTTAATCGGACTACAAATTAAATGATAAGCCCACTTTATTGGCCCAAGGTCCAAATGGCTATTAGCCCATCTTATAATGCAGACTCATGCCACATGTCAAGTGATGTGGCAGTCCAACTTCAAAACTTAAGTCGATAAAATCATGACATGTGTCAAATCATGTGGCAATCCAAACAAAATAAATGGGCCAACGAATGTCCATTATGTGAGCATGGGATGGAAAGTCACAACCATATATTCTTTACTTGTTCTTTCTCAGAAGATGTTTGGAGAAGGATATTAAATTGGATGGGTGTCAGGCGAGAACCAGAAGGATGGGATGAGGAGATCAAATGGTCAATAGAACAGGTGAAAGGCAAAGGAGCGAAAACCATGTTGTACAGGCTGAGTATGACTGGAGCAGTGTATCACATATGGCTGGAAAGAAATAGAAGGATCTTTCAAAAGATTAAAAGAAGTAGTGAAGATATCATTAGACAAATATTTAGAGATATTCATTGTATATGCCATAGTCATAGTAGATTGAGGAATAGTTAAGAAAAAGTCAACTATTATCCTTAGAGTAGTCAGTGAGGAAGAGATGTTTGATAAGTTTGGGGTTGCATGTCCAAACTTGGGATGATATAATTGTATATATTTACGTGGAAATAAAGTTTAATTTCCAAAAAAAAATGTGTCAACGAAATCGTTCCACGTGTCAAGAAGGGGTGGCAAAAAGTCAAATCAACAACCAATATAGTGGTGCCAAGTGTCTAGATGATATTTGTCAGTTCAAATGGACCAATCAAATTGTTAGATACACCACTCCCTACAACTATAAATAAAGGTCTTCATAAAGCTAGAAGACACTAGAAGTGATAACAAGAAGCAAGCAGAGAGCTCGTGGATCAAACACTGCAGATTTCTCTAGAAGCTACAAGTTCAAGCACTCAATCTACAAGTTCAAGTTCAAGTCAAAATCAAGAACGAAGGCAAATCAAATACCAAGGCGTTCGAGATCAAATTACTTGTTCGTAATCAAATCCAAATCCAAGTTCAAGAACGAGATTTAAGACCAAGCTTTACAAGCCCTTGAATCAAAATTAAAATCAAGTTCATCAAGATAGTTTAAATTCTTGAAAAATCAAAGGAATACCATAGAGATTGTAACCACTTTCATTTATTGAAATCAAATACTACATTTTTTACGCAATTTTCCAGTCTTGGTTATTTATTTTTCTAGACGCAAAAATTTGTTGTTACAAATTTCTGGCACACCTAAGGGGATGATATCTACCTCTCATCTCTTGAGTTATCAAATTCCAAGAACACCGAAATGGATCCTAAGAAGATCAACTTCAAACTCACTACTCCTAAGGCTACATATTCCAAGTTTTCCTCTGATATTGAAAACTTGTTGGATGCTACTATGGAAAATGTATGACCTGTCACTAGGAACAAGGCAATCTTGATGGGACAACAAGAATTTCAAATTCCGTCTGCATCAGTTCGTATATTTGATTTTCAATCCTCAAAGGGGGCAAGATCATTTCAACTGAATTGGAAGGAGTGAACATTGTTGAAATCGTTGAGAATACATTAGCTCTACTTAGCCCATCTAGATATAAGAATTTCATCACATAGGGTGATGATGATGATGTCTTTATCACTAGATCTGCTCCAAGCACTCCACGTGAGTGGTTCCACCCAAAGTATGGTGTAACAGAAAATCCATGCTTTGCTCCACCATCCAGAACGATTATCCAAGCAATGGTGACTAACACTTCAATTTTAAAATTTGACCAAAGCACTTGAGAAGTTGACCAAGTATATGGAGGATGGAGATACTCGCCTCGAAAAGTTAGCAAGTGAGATCGAGAGCTTAGCAGAAGAAAAATCAATTCAAGCACCTATGGAGCTTTCCAAAAATAAAGAAGGGGGAGAATCCACTGCGAGACAAACGATAGTGGTCAAAGAGATCCAAGTTTCTTCTGAAGGTCTAATTCATGTTGATCAATTAAAAGACTTCATCATGGGGACAACTGAAGATAAAATTGATCCTTCAATTAAATCTTCCCTCGCAAATGAAATTCATATATACAACGGATTGATAAGTTGAAGATGCCTACTGATATCAACCTTCAAAGCTTCAACAATTTGATGGAAAAGGAAATCTCAAGAAACATGTGGCGCGTTTTATCGAGACATGCAACAACGCTAGGACTTATGGTGATCATCTTGTCAAACAGTTTGTTCGTTCTCTCAAAGGTAATGCATTCGATTGGTACACAAATCTCGAACCTGGTTCCATCAATAGTTGTGAGCAGTTGGAGCAAGAGTTTTTCAATCGTTTCTATAGCACAAGACGCACCGTAAGCATGATCGAACTTACAAACACTCATCAAGGAAAGGATGAGCTAGTTATTGACTTCATCAACCGCTGGAGGAGCTTAAGCCTCAACTGCAAAGATCACCTTAGCGAAACTTCTGGCATCGAAATGTGCATTCAAGGCATGCATTGGAGTCTTCTCTATATCTTACAAGGCATAAAGCCCAAAATATTTGAATAACTAGCAACTCATGCACATGATATAGAATTGTGTATGGCTACAAGTGGAGATCAAAAGTTTCCTGGCTTTGAGCCTCATGATGAAATAGAAGCAGAGGATACTGAGAATGAGGTCAAGTATTCATCTGTAGATGAAGCTGAAGAGTCCATGCATATTGCAACGCTCCTTAATGCACGAGCCTAAACTGCAACTTATAATTCTCCTCAACGCATGAGCTTAACCTGCAAGTTATAATGATTCTAGGCACATGAGAGTATATTGTACATCATGAAACTCCCCAATTTTGAACTAAATATTTAAGGCGTAAAGCTCTTCAAATTCGAGTAAAGTCTTCAAGTTGCAAAGTTCTTCAAATTCTAGCAAAGACTCAAGTCAAAAGCTCTTCAAAGTAGAGCAAATGCTTCAAGTTGCAAAGCTTTTTACATTCGAGCCAAACTTCAAGACTTAAAGCTCTTCAAATTCGAGCAAATTTTTCAAGTTGTAAATCTCCCCAAATTCGAGCAAAGTATTCAGGTCGCAAAGCTATTCAAGCTTTGGGCTAAATCCTCAAGTCACGAAGCTCTTCAAATTCGAGCGGAACTTTAAGTTGCAAAGCTCTTAAAAATTGAGCAAGTCTTTAAGTCGTGAAGCATTTCAAATTGTAAGCTAAATCTTCAAATTACAATTCTCTTTAACGCATGAACATAAAATTCATGTTACTCTTGGCCCGCAACAGTATAAACTATGCATAGTCCAAAAACACATAGAGATAGAAAGAGTCCACTAGGTTGAAAACCTCGAAAGAGGCGACCTAGAAAAAAGTTAGGACATTAAAAAAAACTCACCCATTTCAAACTACAGAATGACTTGATCCTCTTCCCCGAGGTACATAGGCAACTTAAATTTTCATTCTAAGTTCAGTCATATGAGTTCAAAAATACATATTACCCAAGGAATTATTCAAATGATGTGTGACGAAATATAATTCACTTGATTGACACTTGAAAATTAGGTGTACATGTATTCTTTCATTGAACTCTCTATCCTATCTTGATGGCTCAATGGGGGCAAGTCCTCCTTGTCAAATTGAGGTCTTTGATGAAATGATTGTAGTTACTTTAATAAGAGGCTAAATATTCAAGCTGAAGCCTCCAATTCTAAGTCAAGTTGATTTTGTCAAGTCTATTACATCATCAATTTAAAGTATTCAAGCCCACTAGGTCTTAAAGTTGTAGAGTTTTCAATACCATCATGTCTTTGAGTTGAATTCTTCAAGCTTGCTAAGTCGTCAGGTTGAATTCTTCATATTTTCTATATCATTGATTGGAAGTCTCTAGCATGCTAAATCTTCAAGATGGAGTTGAGTTAAATTCTTTTAGTTCGCTAAGTCTTCAACCATCCAAGTCAGCCACGTCTCCAAGTTGAATTCTTCAAAGTAGCTGCATCTTCAAGTTTAACTTGTATACTTTAAACTTCAAGTTGACTTCTTAAAATCTACCTAAATCTTCGTGTTCAAGTCTTCAAGTCCACCAAGTGTTCTGTATTTTTCAAATATGCTAAGTGACGATGAGACCTTCGAATTCGACAAATCTTCAAGTTAAAGTCTTTAATTTTGGGAAGTCCATGAATTGAGTCATCAACTTAAACTCTTCGAATTCGCCAAAAATTGAATTCTTCAATTATGCAAAGTTTTCAAGTTGAATCATCAAGTTAAAGTCTTCAAATCCACTAAGTCTTCAACTCGAAGTCTTTAAATCAGTCAAGTCTTCAAGTCTGCCATGTATTCAAGTTGAAATCTGCAAGTTAAATTCTTCCAAGGACCAAGTCTTCAGTTGAAAGCCAATAAGAAGCCCCCATAATAGTCTTGAAGTCTACAAATTGATATGGCCTTCAATTCTTAAGTTAGAAGCTTCAGTATATCTCCAAGTGTATGAAAAAAAGATTCTTCAACTGTGAGGTTTTTCTTTGCTAAAGTGGTGTCTTTTGAATTGATTTCTTCTTCTACGTACAAAAGATAATGGAGATACATATCTATATAAAGGAATCATAAAATTACCTGTGAAGATTGAAGTTGAAGAGATATTTTTGGTTGTCAGTGTCGCGCCCTTTTTCTCACGAAATCGAGTTTCAACACGTGACAACTCTTTTACGGAAGGTGTTAAAAGAAAAAGTCACCACCTAACAGGTTTGAGGTGCGTTAGGGCACCTATTTTTAAATAACTCTGGTTTAACCAGTTTGCATCACTAAAGATCGGGTAAGGGCTCAAATTACCTCGATGAGAAGGTGTTAGGCACTCCTTGAGGTCCACAACTGTGGGTCCCGGCCGAACACGAATTATATGAATTAGTCAAGAACAAGGAGTCTGGGAAATTATTATGAAAAATCTACAAATAAACACAAATAATTGAATTTAAAAGAAGAGGGGGAGGGGTCCTAAGTTCTTTAGCCTAAAGGATCACTCTGTGCAGCATAAATAGTACTTCGTAACTCCCTCGAGATGGAGTATTTACTCGTATTATTTAGCGGGCACAAACTATGATCTCCTGCTATCCGAATACTATCTTTAAGTTGTTACCTAAGGCTCACTAGTTGATTCTACGTCGTGCCTTATGCATGCACTACCCGTCCCATGCCTATGGCCCGGGAGGCGTTTGGACCTCTATTATGGATGGTTCTAGACTTAACTTAGGTTGCTCAAAATGATAAAACAAGGCAACATGCAAAACAAGTTGGACCTCATGTAAACGCAATTAAGGGCTCAATTTATCCTCCACACTTAAGCGAATTAGGCGTTTGACAGTTTCAGAATTGAGACGAGTTAAAGTCATTAATGTAATGACCCGATTGGTCGTTTTGGGCTCTAGCGCGTCGTGCAGCAGTTTGAGGTCGTGAGCAGCTTCGTCTGGTACTATGACCCGTGGGCATGGTCGGAATTTAATTTCAGGAAGTTTAGAGTTGATTTGGAAGGAAAATTCTCATTTCAGAAGTCTTAAGTTGGAGAAATCAACTAAGATTGGAATTTTGAGTAAACAACCTCTGAATCAGGATCTTAAGGTTCCTGCAGGTTCGTATGATGATTTCAGACTTGGGTGTATGTCCGGATCGGGTTTTGGATAATCCGGGAGCGTTTCGGCATATATTATGGAAGTTAGCATTTTAGAAGAATTTCATAGATTTGGGCTTGAAGTGCATTTCAGTGTTGTTGATGTCCGTTTGGGATTCCGAGTCTGGGAATAGCTTCGTATAGTGATTCTGGAATTGGGAGCGTGATCGGAAGTGAATTTGGATGTCCGTAGGTCATTTTGAAGTCATTTGGCAAAAGATAGAAATTTGAAGGTTTTTAAGAAATCCGACCGGAAGTGGAAGTTTTGATATCAAGGTCGGAATGCGATTATGAAAGTTGGAGCAGGACTGTAATGTTGAATATGACTTGTGCGCAAAATTTGGGGTCAATCGAGTGTGATTTGATAGGTTTCAGCATCGGATGTAGAAGTTGGAAATTTCTAAGTTCATAAAGTTGGGAATTGGGTGCGATTCGTAGTTTGAATGTTGTTTGATGCGATTTGAGGCCTCGAGCAAGTCCGCATTATGCTTTGGAGCAGGTTGGTATAAGTGGACGGGATCCCGGAAGCCTCGGGTGGATGCCGGGTGGTTAACAGATCAATATTTGAAGTTGAAGAAAGTTGAAGGTTGATGTCATCTGGTGTGATCCGCACCTGCGAGGATTTGGCTGCAGGTGCGGCTTTGGCGCCGCAAGTGCGAGAGTGGGCAGGCTTGGCTGGGATCGCATGTGTGATAGAATTTCCGCACCTGCGAAGCCGCAAGTGCGGACAATGGGGCGCAGGTGCGATTATGGGCTGGAGTTGAGGAAGCCGCAGGTGCGGGAGATTGATCGCAATTGCGATAGGACCGCAGGTACGGAAATCGTCCTGGACAAAATGTTTTAAAACAAGGATTTAGGTTCATTTGTTTTCATTTCTTCATGGGCTTAGGCGATTTTGGGAGACTTCAAAATGAGGATTCCTTCATGCATTGTCAAGGTAAGTAAATTCCTCCCGTTTGTAAGTTAACTACAAGACTATATGCATGGATTAGGCATGGAAATTGGTAGGAATTTGGGAAATTATTGAAGAAATCTTAAAAATGGAAATTTGGATTTTAGCCAAGAATTGAGCATGAATATTTGAGTAAATTGTATATTTGAGTTAGTAAGGCTATGGGTAGAATATATCTTCGAGAAATTTCGGATTCCGGGCACGTGGGCCCGAGGGCATTTTGATCATTTCACTGAGAGGGGTTGGGAAAGTATATAATTTGAATTTGTTGTGAGTATTAGGATGAATTTTCATTGCTTTGCCGTTATGTGGTAGTTTCGGAGCGTTATGCATCCATTGGAGTCGTCAGAAGGGCTAGGAACCCGGTTATGGAAATTTCGGAGCGAGTTAAGTCTCCTTTCTAACTTTGTTAGGGGGAATTTCCCCCTAGGTGAATTAATTAAGTATATTCTAATATCTTCGGGGGCTACGTACGCACGAAGTCACGGGAGTCCATGCGTAGCTACTATTATGCCATGTCCGGGTAGTCTAGGACCCACTAGCATGCCTTACATGTTGTACCTATAATCCTGCCTGTAATATTAAACTTCTAATATAATTGAAATCGTAATTGAATATCTAAAGAAGACTAGAGTCCATTTTTCCAAATCATCTAGAAACAAAATTGATTCCTCTGTGGATAATTGTGTACCTATTAGGGTTGTATTATGGAATATCATTAGACTTGACAAATGAGTTTCAAAAAAAGGATTTTAAAAAACTATTTTTCATGTTCCTTTAAGAAGGATTTTTACCACTTTCCTGAGAAAAACCGCTTTCTTGATAAAATACGGATTTATTAGGCGGATATGTGTAACTTCGAGTGTCTGAGTCGCATGTATGATTCGCGAGTAGGATGACCCTGTATTTGTATGTATTCATATGAACACCTGAGTCGCAGGTATGATTTGCGAGCAGGCTAGCCTTATTATTTTTAACCATGTCGCATGATCAACTCGCGAGCGGGGCAGATAGATGCATCTATGGTTCGAGTCGTTCGACCCTTCGGCAGTGCACAGTTTATTATTGTTGGTCTGCGTCGTTCGACCCTCGGCATTGCTTTCATATGAAATTTAATGCGTAGTTTCTACGATTTTTCCTGATTCCTGGACTGAAATATTAAGTTATCAATTGAAATGACAAAGATTTAAAGTTATTAAAAAGATTTTGGAAGAAGTTGTTCCTTCCCGTCGATTTATTGTTATTTGATTAAATCACCCATGTTGATTAATTTTATTAATATGACGAAGATGTAAAGTGTTAAACGTGAACGTAGTTGAAAATACTTATTCCTGATTTTAATAAATGTCCTATGATAAACATGCTTAGTGTCATACTTAAATATTCTAAACTGACATTTAGCAAGTGTCTAATTTGACCTCTCGTCACTACCTCTCTGAGGTTAGGCGGGCGACTTACTGAGTACAAGTTATTTTTGTACTCATGCTACACTTGATGTGCATTTTATTGCACAGGTACTTCCATAGCAATGTGGAGGATTCAGAGATTTAGGCGACTTGCATCATCCGGAGGCGATCCGCAGCTGACAGAGTCTCCCTCGTACTGTATTTATTTCATTTTAAATTTCCTTGTCCAGTTGTATTTCGGACAGGCTTTGCAATGATTGTATAAATTCTTAGAAATTGCTCATGTACTTGTGACATCGGGTTCTGGGATATGTGTTGGGGTATATTTGTTAAAGTGCAATATTTAAACTATTGTTTTACTTTTTCTTATTTGGTTAATATGTAATAAAGTGCAAGGAAATATTTTTTATTTGAAATGTTTAAACCGAACATTATTTCGATTAATTAATGATTTGCTTGCCTGACAATGATGTCCGGCGTCATCACGACCTTATGGATTTTGGGTCGTGACAGATGGATGCATCTATGGTTCGAGCCGTTCGACCTTTCGGTAGTGCACAGTTTATTATTGTTGGTCCGTGCCGTTTGACCCTCGGCATTGCTTGCACATGATATTTACTGCGTAGTTGCTATGATTTTTCCTGATTCCTGGCCTGAAATATTAAGTTATTAATTGAAATGACAGAGATTTAAAGTTATTAAAATGATTTTGGAAGAAGTTGTTCCTTCCCGTCGATTTATTATTATTTGATTAAGTCACCCATGTTGATTAATTGTTATTAATATGACAAAGCTGTAAAGTGTTAAACGTGAACAGAGTTGAAAATACTTATTCCTGATTTTAATAAATTTCCTATGATAATCATGCTTAGTGTCATACTTAAATATTCTAAACCGGCCTATAGCAACTGTCTAATTTGACCTCTCGTCACTACCTCTCCGAGGTTAGGCGGGCGACTTACTAAGTAAATGTTGTTTTTGTACTCATGCTACACTTGATGTGCATTTTATTGCATAGGTACTTTCATAGCAATGTGGAGGATTCGGAGACTTAGGCGAGCTGCATCATCCGGAGGCGATCCGCTGCTGACAGAGTCTCCCTCGTACTGTATTTATTTCATTTTAAATTTCCTTGTCCAGTTGTATTTTGGACAGGCTTTGTAATGATTATACAAATTCTTAAAAATTTCTCATGTACTTGTGATATCGGGTTCTGGGATATGTGTTGGGGTATATTTGTTAAAGTGTAATATTTGAACTATTGATTTACTTAATAGATTTTTTTTATTTGGTTAATATGTAATAAAGTGCAAGGAAATGTTTTTTTTTAGAAATGTTTAAACCGAAGATTATTTTGATTAATTAATGATTGGCTTGCCTGACAATGATGTCTGGCACCATCACGACCTTATGGATTTTGGGTTGTGACAGATGGATGCATCTATGGTTCGAGCCGTTAGACCCTTCGGCGGTGCACAGTTTATTATTGTTGGTCCGCGCCGTTCGATCCTCGGCATTCCTTACACATGATATTTACTGCGTAGTTGCTATGATTTTGCCTGATTCCTGGCCTGAAATATTAAGTTATCAATTGAAATGACAGAGATTTAAAGTTATTAAAATGATTTTGGAAGAAGTTGTTCCTTCCCGTCGATTTATTGTTATTTGATTAAATCACCCATGTTGATTAATTGTTATTAATATGACGAAGATGTAAAGTGTTAAACGTGAACAAAGTTTAAAATACTTATTCCTGATTTTAATAAATTGCCTATGATATTCATGCTTAATGTCATACTTAAATATTCTAAACTGGCCTTTAGCAAGTGTCTAATTTGACCTCTCATCACTACCTCTCTGAGGTTAGGCGGGCGACTTACTGAGTACACGTTATTTTTGTACTCATGCTACACTTGCTGTGAATTTTATTGCACAGGTACTTCCATGACAACGTGGAGGATTCGGAGACTTAGGCGAGCTGCATCATCCGGAGGCGATCCGTAGCTGACAGAGTCTCCCTCGTACTGTATTTATTTCATTTTAAATTTCCTTGTCCAGTTGTATTTCGGACAGGCTTTGTAATGATTGTATAAATTCTTAGAAATTGCTCATGTACTTGTGACATCGGGTTCTGGGATATGTGTTGAGGTATCTTTGTTAAAGTGTAATATTTAAACTATTGTTTTGCTTAACAGATATTTTTTATTTGGTTAATATGTAATAAAGTGCAAGGAAATATTTTTTTTTTAGAAATGTTTAAATCAAAATTTATTTCGATTAATTAATGATTGCCTTGCTTGACAATGATGTCCGGTGCCATCACGACCTTGTGGATTTTGGGTCGTGACAGATGGATGCATATATGGTTCGAGTCATTCGACCCTTCGGCAGTGCACAATTTATTATTGTTTGTCCACGCCGTTCAACCCTCAGCATTGCTTGCACATGATATTTACTGCGTAGTTGCTATGATTTTGCCTGATTCCTGGCCTGAAATATTAATTTCTCAATTGAAATGACAGAGATTTAAAGTTATTAAAATGATTTTGGAAGAAGTTGGTCCTTCCCGTCGATTTATTGTTATTTGATTAAATCACCCATGTTGATTAATTGTTATTAATATGACGAATATGTAAAGTGTTAAACGTGAACAGAGTTAAAAATACTTATTCCTGATTTTAATTAATTGCCTATGGTAATCATGCTTAGTGTCATACTTAAATATTCTAAACTAGCCTTTAGCAAATGTCTAATTTGACCTCTCGTCACTACCTCTCTGAGGTTAGGCGGGTGACTTACTAAGTAAATGTTGTTTTTGTACTCATGCTACACTTGATGTGCATTTTATTGCACAGGTACTTTCATAGCAATGTGGAGGATTCAGAGACTTAGGCGAGCTGCATCATTCAGAGGCGATCTGCAACTGACAGAGTCTCCCTCGTACTGTATTTATTTCATTTTAAATTTCCTTGTCCAGTTGTATTTCGGACAGGCTTTGTAATGATTGTATAAATTTTTAGAAATTCCTCATATACTTGTGACACCGGGTTCTGGGATATGTGTTGGGGTATATTTGTTAAAGTGTAATA
>ML391870.1:93113-159859 GCA_005239525.1 Nicotiana knightiana | reverse complement strand
ATTCCTGTATTACTTGTCGACCACGTACACTTGCGTGTGCATTGGGAAATCAACCAACAATAGCCTCCCGAAGATAGATACGGACGTCTCCGCACCGATCCGTAAGACTCTAATAAACCGGCTTGTGATGTTGTGACTCCTATGAACCTAGACACTCTGATACCAACTTGTGACGACCCAATTTACTCTCCGAAAGGTATCGTGACGCCACCTAGTTTCTATGACAAGGTAAGCCTAGAAATATGCGAATAAACAACATAATCAATAAAATAAAGACAAAAAGGATATCAATTAGATATAAGGTAGCTACTCAGCATATACAGTTTGTACTTCCCAAAACCCGGAATGTCACCAACATCACAAGCTAAACTCTATGGTTCAATATACAAACTGGAAATGAAGGTGTAGTCTCTTATACGAACTATAACTATGCTAAGATAGGAGGGGGGGACTCAGAAGCTCTGCGGACGCTGCAGAAATACCTCAAAGTCTCCCGAAGATCTGCTACTCTACTGACTCCGGAACTGTGCGCGGGAACCTAGGTCTGCACATGAGAAAACATGCGCAGAAGGGCATGAGTACTCCACATTTGGTACCCAGTAAGTGCCAAGCCTAACCCCAGTCAAGTAGTGACGAAGTCGGGTTACGACTCTACTGAGTTTGCAAAAATAAACAGATATAATTAACAGATAAGTAAAAACAATAATAATTCACAGGAAGTAAAGTGAACCGGAAAGAACGAAGTAGTAAATCTCAGTTCTGCACAACATATAAATCAGTAGATAGTCGTACAATGCAATACAAGGGAAAGTCTCAAGTCTCGGCCCGCAGTCCCAATGTAAATATGCAATGCAATGCGAGGGAAAGTCTTAGGTCAAAGCCCGCAGTCCCAATGTAAATATGCAATGCAATGCAAGGGAAAGTCTCAGGTCATAGCCTACAGTCCCAATGTAAATATGCAATGCAATGCAATGCAAAGGAAAGTCTCAGGTCCTAGCCCGCAGTCCCAATATAAATATGTAATGCGAGATTTATATCAGATATAGCGTAATTCAAAAGGTTTGGGAAAACAGTTGAAAAATATAGAGGAAGGTACTTAACCTAGTTTCAAATAATAGTAACGAGTGGAAAATCAGGTAAAATCGTTGGACTTGATAAAATCTTAAGTCGCTACTCAGTTAAACCAATAACAGAAATAATAGGAATTTAAGAAGAAGTATGTCATAGAAGGAAGCAATGAAATTAGTGAGAAATATCCCGTGCACGTACTCGTCACCTCAAGTACACGGGATTTTCATGTCAAAAATCAGTTATAAATGCCTAAGGGAATTTCCCAACAGAGAGTTAGGCAAGCCACTTACCTCGACTGTGCTAATCAACCAATAATCAAGCTCTTGCCATGAGTATCCAAATCTGGGTGGCACAAATATATTCAATTCGATTGCATAATGTGAATATAATTTCAAGAAATCAAAATAACTAATCAATTCGAAGCTAATATGCGAAATTAGGAATTTTGACCAAAACGCCCCTCGAGCCCACGTCTCGGAATCGGGTAAAATTTATATTTTCCGGACACCCATTCACTCATGAGTATAGCCATATAAGAGTCTCTCAAATCGGAGGTAAAATACCCAACCAAAACTCAATAATTCGGTATATGAAGTTCATCTCATTTTTCCTATAATTTTCGAAATTAAAGGTTGAATTTAATATTGGAATCATGGAATATGATCTATAAGGGATAAGAATCACTTATCCAAGTTACCCAGGTGCAAAAATCTTCAGAAATCTCCCTTCCCGAGCTCTCACATTCGAAAATATGAAAATGGCATAAACCCTCGGATTTGGGGTTTTAATATTCTGACCAGGCATTTGCCTTACGCGATCGCGTACAATGAGGCATTTGCCCGTTGGAAGTCAAGTCGTTTCCCACGTATATTATAAAAGTAGGTACTCTTACCAATTGTATCCCCATACAATTTTCTTAAATAAATCTATGTCAAATAGTCTCCTGGTAGTCAGGTCGATCCTATTGGCATAGTTGAGTTCAACCATCATGATAACAAAGAACTTATTAAATTTTATACTCCCCGGGTAGTCCAGGCATGTAGTGTAAAATTGAATAATTCTTTTGATCTATGCATCTAATGCAATAAATAATTTTAACATATTCTCGAACTATAAGTCTCCCGATAGTCAGGCCTCTCCTTATAAACAAGAAATAAGTAAAATTATTTTCTTTGATGGATAGCTCTATAATAAAATATCTTATATTTTATTATTTAAGAACTCAAATTTTAATAGGAGGGAATTGTTACTAAAATAAATTTTAATAATATGAAGATCAAATCTTTTATAGCATGTGAATTTAGTTCAAGTTGTCTACATGCTTAGTCCTAAATTAATTTACATTACATGTAATAAATAATTTAAAATTATGTAATGAACAAGCACGTGGCCAAAAAAAAAAATTCAACATCTTCTAACATGTTTATCTTATATATCACATATATCACAAAAAAATAATCCATGCCAGAATATTATTATTAATTAACATCTCATGAACCAATGACAATTAAAATAACAGTTCAATCCAATAACCTATTATAGATACTCGTCATATCTAATACAAAAAATTTAAATTTAAGTTACGAACTATCTCTATAGTTAACTTATATGTATACATATTTTATTCATAATAGTATCATTCCGTATGCATTCCAACAATTTGACTATTGTACAAGAAACAAATATTATCGTTTGAACTCTTCAAATATAATCTTTAAAATATTTCGTAAATAAATTTTAAACACGATAAATCACGGCTCTGATACCACTGAAGGATTGCGTATAGATGTTCGTAACACGCAGCGGAAGACAATAACATTCATAGGCATAACTTTTCATGCTTAAAATTTATTTACATGTCAAAAATCGGATCTAAGACGTACCCGGTGAAGAAAGTCTCGTTTCAAAATTTTCTTCGATAGTGCGAAGACTCTATGCGTATCCACACCGAGACCGACCCTTGCTATCAACTTTTTGATCAATGAAACCCGCGAACAAATTGAACAAAATATTGTGCTGAAATTTTTCTCAAAAATTTCAATTCAATGTTAGAAGAACAAGAAACATTTTTTCTTGTGATTGTATTTTCTCTCTTGGCTTTGTATTATATTCTCACTTTTACAAAGTGATTTTTCTTCTTAAGAATTAGTTGGGGCAAATTTTCTCCATCGCCCTTTATATAGTATCACTTATAAACCCTTTTCCAATTTTGTTTGAGGTAATGATTTATTTAGAGTAAAAATTTATTCCAAAAATAAAACTTCATGGAATTTTATGGAAAACTGAAAAAATCAGGTCTTAATTGAGACGTAACTGCGGAGTCTTTCACGTAAATCCTCCAACTCAAAGTTGGATTCTTTTATTTATAGACTTCTCATACTAATATAATATTTTCCTACTGAAAATATAATCCCATTCCAAATGGGTTTAAATTGCCGAACATCCTAAGGATTTAAGTCAATCAAATTCAACATTGGACTTGACTTATGCGTCCTTTATGGACTTTGCAATCCCAATTCCAAGTTGGTAAGAATAAATTAATATTATATACATAACATTTATATAAATCAATATTAATTTATTTTATATATATCACATATATATTTCAACCAAGAGATACAATTTAATTTTCTATTCCATATAGAAAGCTTTAATTTGTTTACAATATTAATTATATCCTTTGTGCTAGCAAACAATATAATAATATTTTATTTGGACTAATAACTTGATTTATTTGACTAATTACATTCTTTAATTTAATCATCAAATGATAAAGTAATTAATCATTTAGCAAAGATCAGAACACTCGTTAGTATGCGACCCCATTGGTTCAATACTAAGCCGGTAGTAAACTGATCACATCAATACTAATCAAGGGTGGCGGCTAGCAACACTCCTTAACGACCGGATAGCATGAAGTATATAATTTACTCTCAAGAACCAGTAGAAGAATAATGTAGTAATTCCTTCTGTCCTTATAGCTCTGGATCGCCCTAAGATATGGTTTAGCTATCAAATCCTAATAGGCGACCAACTATGTATTCATGTCAAATATAATCGACCATTGAATGACCTAAGAAACTCTTTTCTTCTTTCATTCAATTTCCCTGGCCAAGGTTTTAATTTGGTCGCTTATAATTCATGACAACATGGAGCTTAAACTTATTACCAAGAGTTGACAGATTCTATCTTTGATCAATCACTAATTCTACAAGTATTTAATCATACTCAATATCCTTTCAACTATCGCCCTAGGGCCATAGGTGTCTAGTATCAAAACACAATAAATAACTTGTCCATTACTATGACGATCTCAGGTCAAAGGAAACTCTTACATCACATTCTTCAAGAGAATATCCTATTGATAATTTACGGTAATTCTAACCATTAGAAATTTTCCAATGAGTCAGTTCAATGATCATATCTATATGCATCATCTATTTATGTAATTTAGTTAATGAGATCAACTAATCTTTATCCCAAAAGACAATCACATAAATATTGATCTAACCGGATTACTAATGTCCTAATTAATAATCCTACGATCAAGAACAAATTTAGATTAAATTATAAGAAACTTCACTCTCATTATCATGATCTCCATCCTAATGTCAAGTCTCAAAATTTAATCAAGGACCTTATCAAGTTAATCAAACAATTAATAATAACTATGATAAAAGAATATCAGATGCCATACATTTTTATATCAAATAACATTCAGAAAAATATGTTTAAATCATCAAATATGAGATTGTATCTAGGGCATATCTACTATATCCCTAACACATATAACTCAGCCATTGGATTGTAATAATTATCCTCAATTGTTGAGCTGCAGTTGATCGAATTGGAGCCCATGCCAGATGTAGTTGTATCTTATAACAAACCAAACTTATAAACAAACGTGATATTGGATCATTGTTGTTGGGCCCAAACGCACACCCCAGAAGACGCGATCGATATCGTCCCCGGAGGATTTATTATTAATTCTTGTCCAATCTAAATTACTTATAAGTTAATTGATCAAGTAGTTGTGAAGAAGATGATTGTAATTTTTACTACTAAAAATTACTACGAATTTACTAAACAAGCAAGAAATTCAAAGGTGTAAAGCAAACAAGCAAACACTTAGAAAAACTTCAATGAGATGAGAATATTTTGGGGTTATGGGATTAATGTCTCTCCTATTGTGTTCTTTAGGTTGATTTAATTATTTAATTTATATAATTTGTTGATTAACATGGTCTATTATGCTCGCGAAGTTCTTTCGACGATCCACTCGCCTATTCAAGCTAACCTAATATTATATGCCTACATATTTAGATTTAAAAAGAATGTATGTATATTTCCTGCAAAAATAACTAAGTAAGACAACTAGAATATGTCTATCCTAATCGCGTATTTTCCGATGCTCGAATTCAAGAACTTACTCTATTCAATCTTATATGTAATCTATAGTTTTCACTTTCGAGATCAACTATAAATTCGTAAATTGTATTCTACTATTAGTTACACAATAGATTAATTAAGTGCAAGATTGAGTAAATAAATTAATATGATAATTCAAGCAAAATAATTAACCGTCAAACTATAATAGTCAATAACAACACATAACGCCGGAATAATGAGGTTCTTAGCCACTCATGTTCATAACAACAATCAAAGTGCTATTTTTTTACATAGAATTTATGAATACTAGATGAAAGCCGGAAGAACTGATGAATTCCGTGCTTCGTTTGTGTTTCCCTTTGTCATCTTCAAAATTGACCAACCCCCCACTAATCACATTGAGGGGTATTTATAGGCTAGGGTCGGATCCCCAAGCCCAAAACCAAGTGGGAAACGTTTAATGCATGGATTGAAAAAGGTCCAGGTTTTAGAGCTCGCGAGGCCTGGCTTGTAGCGTGCTCGATAGCTCGCGACGCTTACTTCCACGCCAGGTCTGCCTTGCCTGGAGCCTGGCGTCGCCTTTCCTGGTTTCAGGACTTGTCCGATTTTTGCTTTTTCGTGCTATTTTTGTGTATTTTTGATATCATCGTGTGCAACCTCACTCGTTTTCATCCTTTAACGATCCTACACATAAAAACGATACATTTAAGCCCAAATGTCACACATATTATCATTAAAACACTAAAATACAGGGAAAATAATACACTATAAATATACATTTATAGCCAATTATCACTAACCGACACTGAAACATTGCTCGTCCTCGAGTCAACTAATCATTCACACTATCCTTGAGCACTTTACATTTTACACATTTGAAGAACAGTACGCCAATGACCATGATTGCTAGCAACAATTAAACTCTAGCATGTGCAATCACACACACTTCCCTTTACTTATGTCATTCTTCAAAAATATTCACAGCAAAGACACATGCTCATAACAATCCATCCTAAAAAACCAACTCTATATCACAATGCACTCATAGCTTGAACACCCAATATCATAGAGAAGTCTAATAATATTAAAAAATCCTCATGAAACTATGTGCCATCACAACAAGAACAAAAGAGTAAATGGAATCCACACATTCAAATCAAATGCTCAAATATATTTTAAGGACTCATATATATCAAAGAAAATTGCTCACTCTCACAAAAGAAGTCACATTCATGCAAAAGGTACCCTAAACTTGCCCATAATATAAATATCTATTAATGTAGACCCACTCGATATAAAATCAATTAGGACTTTTTATGATTGTAATGTGGGATAAGGGACGGGTAAGATAAATTTAGGAATAGTTACTAACCCTCCTAAGCATTTTAACACATCACAAAATTAACTTTAAGCGAATATTCTTCAATCACAACTTCAATATCACAACTAAAATCACCCCCAACAATGTTCCCTCTTTCTTTAAGCACTATCCTTATTTTTCTTGTGGTGTATTCTTTTACAAAATAAGTGCACCTTTTTTTTCTTTTACTGATTACACTCGAAAGCCACTCAAATTCCCTGCTTACTTCTTCGAGCGCTCATTTTACCATTAAAGTACTTTAAGAGGCAGAATAATCAAAATGATATCAATTAAGAACAAAAGGGAATAAGCTTGTAATGTGGGTGCCAAATAAAATTTCATAGGTTCAACAAGATTAACTCGGGATAAATTTTATTTTTGATAAGCAATAAGCTCAAAAAAAGATTAAAGAAAACCTAAAATAATTTTTCAAACCGAGCATCACCTAAAATTTTGCTTTAACTCAGATACTGGGCAAGCTCTAGACACAATTACAATGATATGGACTATACACAAATCTCACTTTACACATGGCACATGACTCACTAGGGTGATCCCGTTTCGACTCTCAAATAATGCACGTATTCACGGATCCACGAGATATTAAGCATTAAGCACAAATTGAACAATAGTCAAATAAATGAGACATAGGCAATGCAAGACATGTTATCCAATCAAACACAACATCATGACTATTTACATTATAAGGAAGATACTACACATGTCAAAGCCTAAATATGCTACTATCAAACAAGTCAAGGGCGCCTAGGAATCTCATCTTTCTTCCTCCATTTTTTCTAAGTCCTACTCTAAAAAACAATGCTACCTCATTCAAACTATATCCCATGAAAAAGAACCGAGGCACTAAGAAAAACTACGAGGTATTATTACTACCTAAAGAAAATTAAAACACATGTTTGTGTGTTTTTCTATTTTTCATTTTTTAATATATTTTTTATTAGACTTTAATCCCTCACGAAAGTTGCCTAGGAGTTCCATTATCGGGAAAAGTCCAAAATTTCCTAATTTTTTTTCGCTTTTCTATATTGTCAACTACTACTAATTCAATCAAATAAAGAAACTTCCACTAATTTACTAAACTATTTTTTTTATTTTTTTTCCCATTAAGTTATGCTAAAATAGAAAACAAGAAGATAATCTATTAATTTAGTAAACGAAAATAAAAATAAGAAGCTAACAAGTAATCTACGATCTACTATTTACATACCACAGAGCATCCCCCACCCCACAATTAAATCATGCAGTGTCCTCAATGCATGTAAAAGTAATGAATATCAAGTAAGGTGGTAAGAAAACTAACTGGTCACTCCTCATCATCGCCCTCGTCATAGAAGGCCCTTTCAGCAACTAACCAATCCTCATCATCATCTGCTTGCTCAACATCCTCATCATTTTCCTCCTCAGTCTGCTCTGGCTCGGCTTCTAAACATTCAGGTGTGTTGACATCTTCGTCCTCAGGTAATCTCTTACCCTCACCAAGCCAAATTAGAGGCTGGGCAGGAGCATTGAGGAAAAAACGCTCATGTAAATTGGCCTTCTCCTCTCCTCTATAGTAGTTGGCCTCCATCCAATTTGAAGCTGAAAGTTAAGCATCCCATAAAATGGCCATGAAGAAATCATCACGAGCATTGTGCTCGGCACCAATAAGCGTAGTCATATCATTTCCCCCCTTACCACAGATGCTTGCAATATCGGTCCCTCTGAGTGATGCCATAATGACTATATCAAACTCCGGCTCCTCATATACTTTCTCCTTTCTCAGATACTATGTCGACATGTTTTTTGAGAACAACCTATCTATCCTCTTGCTCCTTCGCACCTGCGCCATCTGGTGGCATATGAAATGGTCCACATTCACCTTTTGACCGGTTAATAAGAAATAAAGTAAGCACATCCTCTCACGCCTGATCATAGTATCATGATTGCACGGAAGCAACCGAGCATTAATCAATTATTAGCCAAACTTGAGCCTCCGGCTTCATCTTATTCTTTGGAAATTTTCTAAGGTTGATGAGTCTTTTTGTCACGGACCCGGGCAATCATAAAACTGACACCATATAAAGTGCATCAAATCTTTTGATATGCCAGGCAATGAAGTTACCTAAGGGCTCATGTGGAACATCTGGAGCTCCCAGGTAACTTCATAATGCATATGGAGAAATACCGATCAATCTTCCCCGAATGGGCACTAACTGCTCTGGATCATCTGGATCCTATCCAGCATAGAACTCGCACACGAGGTTCTTATTAATGTCCCTAGGGTTTCCGAAAATATAGCTCAACCCAAGCTCATGAATATATTTCCAAATGACCGGATACTTAGATTGCAAACAACGTTCATCAACAGCTAAATTGGGGTGCATATGCTTAGGCCAACAAATCTTATACCACACCTTGGTGGATGGGGATATGCTTTTAATCCCATATTTATGCTCTCCCCGAGGCCTTGGGCATGAGGCTTCCATGGATGCAACTTCCTGTAGTCCCTCATCATGACTAGAAGTGGCCGCTCCTCCTTTTTGATTTTTTGTTAGCGGTGCGGAGGATGTCTTGAATTTAGTGTGGGCAGTAGATTTTCCCTTTCCTTTGTTCGTTGGTGGTGCATTTGGTTTCGGACGTACCATTTTTGTACCTGCACAAGTGGACATAAGTCAACTTTAGAGGGAATTGAATCAATGCAAAACATGCATGTGTGAACCTACACTTAAGAGATTAGCACATTGTTGTCAAGTAAATCGAGGCTACTAAGACTTTACCTCTTAAAATTAAGCAATAATTGTAGCTACAAGACAACTAGTTCATGTGGGAGAACAATGTAAGTGCCACACTTGATACCTTCAACCCAGCTCCGGTGAGCCACCCCACACTTAAATGCTATGCTAGGACGCTCACAACTCACTAGTGTATCAATCCCTGATACTTGGGATCCAATTGGGACAAAACTTGCCTTTGAGGCATTTGATCAAACACATGGTACGTACTAGTTAGTGTGAAGCTTTTGTATGGGTGAGGGATTGCCTCACCATCCAAATTCGGCTTGGGATTCAATTGTAAACACTCGTTTGAGCAACAAGAATATCGTTCTTATGGGGTTCAATGGGTTGGGACAAGCATGCACAATATCATATACAAAACATTCATAAAGTTTGCATGTCGCAATTTTACCTCAATCGATCCCAAAAGATAAGAAAGATAGAGAAGCATTTATACCTTAGATGTTGAAAGATAAGTAGTGATCTTTAATTAGTGGAGATATTGAGAGAATGATTGTGTGAGAGGGGATTAGGGGAAGTTGGGGGAGTGTAATAGAGAGGAGAAGGGGGAGGCAGTGTGTTGTTTGAGCATGTGTGTTTGATTTTTGAGTGTGTGCATGTGCGTTTTAAAAGGTTGTGAGGTTTTAAAAAGGGAAAAGGACCGGAAACTTACCTGGCCTTGCGAGCTGGGACGCGAGGCCCATCTTGCATTAGAGCAGGCAAAGAGGGGTCTGGAGCGAGGGTGAAAACTGGGTGGGACGACCTAGGACGCGAGGATAAGGGGGTGCTTGGGCGCGCGACACCAGCGCGCGTTTGGGCTCGTGATGCGTGGTCTATGGCACAATTCTTTCCTCGCTTGTCAAGGTCTGGAGCGTACTCAACTGATTTCCAATATGTTTTGGACTTTTTCATGTATTTTTGACCACTCAACACGCTCCCGTACCTATTCAAACATTAAACTCAAGTCGTTAGTACCTAAAAATAACAAGAAAAATCTAATTAAGCTATATTAATCTGTGAATTAGGTTGCCTACCAACAAGTTCTTAGTTAATGTTATAGAATAAAGAATACAATATCACAATAGGTTGACTCCCATGAAACGCCTGATTTAATGTCACGGCATGACGCAAAATGTTCGCTCAAGCATCCACCAACTCTATCGAAGTTTTGTGAAGACAAACGCCACCACCCTAATAGTGTTTAACTCTTTGCCCATTGACTAAAACCGTGCCATCGCTTTCGGGATCCTGTAGTTCAACAACTTCATACTTCGTATCCCGTATTACTTCAAATGGCCCCGACCATCTAGACTTCCTAAGAAAGAGCTTCAACCTTGAATTGAACAATAGAATGTCTTGACATAGTTCAAATTAACGATGTAAAACATGTTTTTCATGCCATCTCTTTGTTTTCTATTTATACAACTTCCCATTCTCATATGCGTGAAATCAAAACTCTTCGAGCTCATTGAGTTGCAATATTCATTAACTTTGAGCTTCTTGATTTCCCAATATGCCTTGTGCTCGAGCTCAATGGGAAAGTTACAAGCCTTCCCGTAAACTAACCTATTCGGCGAAGTGCCAATTGGAGTTTTGTATGCAGTTCGATACGCCCATAGAGCGTCATCTAGCTTGCTAGCCTAATCCTTTCTACTTGCGCTCACTATCTTCTCCAAAATTTGCTTCACTTCCCTATTTGAAACCTCGACTTGACCACTAGTTTGTGGATGATAAGCAGTTGCAACCTTGTGTTTCACCCCGTACATAGCCAAGAGGTTGCCCAACAATTTGTTACAAAAGTGAGTACGTCCATCACTAATCAAAGAACACAGAGTTTCAAATCTCGTGAAAATGTTGTTGTTCACAAAGTTCACCACCACATTAGCATCATTAGTAGGAAAAGCCATAACCTCTACCTATTTTGACTCATAATCAACAGCAACCAAGATGTACATATGGCCATTGGATGATGGAAACGACCTCATAAAGTCTATTCCCCAAACATCGAAGATTTTGACCTCAAGTATGCCCTTCAACTGAATCTCATGCCTCCTTGAAATTTTGCCCGTTCTTTGGAACTTATCACATTTCTTCATAAAAAATGTTCATCATTGAACAAAATGGGCCAGTAGAATCCCGAGTGCAACACCTTTGCAACTGTTTTGTCTTCACCATGGTACCCTCCATAAGGTCATGCATGAAAATCATGCAAAATTGCTTACATATCCTCCTTAGGGACACAACGACGCACCAACTGATCTGCATAATTCTTAAGCAAAAATGACTCACTCCAATAGATAAAATCTAACACCATGCATGAATTTTCTCTTACCAATTGCTGACAACTCTGAAGGAGTCACCCCACTTACAATGAGGTTCACATAGTCATCATACTATAAGCTGGTCCAGCCTTAACGGCTAACAATTGCTCATCAATAAATCTTTCCCGAATCTCACCCTCTTCATTAACATGCGCGCGAGTTTCCAAGCGCGACAAGTGATCGACTACCTGGTTTTCGATCCCCTTTCGGTCTATGATTTCCACATCGAATTCCTGCAAAAGAAGGACCCATCAAATTAGTCGAGTCTTAGTATCCATTTTATCAAACAAATACCTAATAGGTGCATAGTCTGTGTAGACGATGAAATTAGTTCCATCAAGTAGGCCCTAAATTTGTCAAACTCCCATACTACCGTTAGCAACTTTTTCTCTGTAACCATATAATTTACATGTTCTGGATTTAGAATTTTGCTAGCATAGTAAATCAAGTGGAACACTTTGTTTTGCCTCTGGCCTAGTATTTCCCCAATTGCTATGTCACTATCATCACACATCAACTCAAAAGGTTCCCCTAAGTCTGGGGTGGTGATAATTGGTGCAGTCACCAATCTCTTTTTAACCTCCCCATGCGCCTTCAAGCAATGCTCATCAAACTTGAAAGGTGTGTCCTTCTTAAGCAACTTGCACAAGGGAGCAGAAATCTTAGAGAAATTTTTAATGAATCTGTGATGGTAGGCTAGAAACCATATTTTAGTCATAGTTTGCACTTTAGTCACTGCATTTTACTTATGTTCGAGATTGAATGATAGTTATATTCACTCATTATGTGCTTTATGTGTTGTAGGAAGTGATTTTGAGTTAAAAAGATAATCATGAGCTAAATCGAACAATTTGGAGCTTTGAGCATGAGTAAAAGCCCAAGGGATGGAACATGGACCGCGTTCGGGGGTCGAGGACCAAGTTTAGATATAAAAAATCAAAGAAACAATTTTACTCTGTAAATAATGCACATCCGCACCGCATGGGATTGCACAGTAGTGCTTTGTGCTGTTATCTGTCAAACACTTCTCTCTGAACTTCTCCACTAGCGCCCTACATGGGGCGGCGCATGGCGCGACGCGCCTGTACAATTTTCTCGGGGTATTTTCCTGTTTCATCTTGGAAAGGGTAGTTTTACTCGGCCCACACCTATATGGTATAAATACTCCAAAAACACGTTTTTGAAGGGACTTTTGACCTTGGAAGCTTTGGGAGAGCATTGCAGGCTACAAGATACATGATTTCATAATCTTTCCATCAATTCAATACATGAGTTTGGATTGTAACATTAGATTGATGCTTTCTCACTCTTTAATTATATTTGTTATGACTTTCTCCATAATTATGGAGTAGTTTACCTTAGGATTTGACATGATTTGGTGACTTGGTTGTTGTTTCTGGATTTGACTACTGCTCAATTGCTTGAATTTATTGGAGGAACTTTAATATAGTTGTGATTTTATTTTTTATAGTGTTTAATCGAAAGAGGAACATCTTATTGAATATTATTGCAGCGTATGCCTTAGTTTATTTTGGTTATTCTTTGAAGTAATTGTGAGAGCTTTTTGAGTTACCGTTTAAATTAAGTTTGAGAAATATTCACGAGAAGTTTCTTTTAGATCATTCCTAACAATATACTCTTACAAGTTTAACCACACTTCACATTAGTTTATTTGAAAGATTTAGATTTAATCAAGAGAGGAGTCAGAAACGGAAGTATAAGCTAATCACCTATTGAATTTGTGTGAATCGATAGAACCTCAAGAGTGAAATATAACAATATCATATCCAGAATAACAATTTTGCACCTATTATGTCAAAACCCTTATTTCTCACATTGATAAGAAACTAAACCTGCTAATCTCTAGTTCTTTGTCGTCAATTGTCAATTGCTTTACTTTAGTAGTTATTCGTAGTTCATAATCACTCCAATCAAGTTTTGCTCATTCTGAATAGTAGTTAAATCGGGAATTACTAGAGTTGCTTAAATCCAATCACTATGGAGACGATAATCATGCTATACTATCTTTAGCTAGCGAGCATCAATTTTGTGTTGTGTTTTGCGCTTGTCATTTTAGCGCCGTTGCTGGGGAGTGGCAATCAATAGTGTTCAAAATAGTTTTTGGGGATAATTCAGGAACCTATTCTATTTTATTCTTCACGGGTTTTCTCTTCTATGTGCAGGCAACATGTTGACTTCTCTGGTGTATGACTCGATCTTCTTTAAAAGAATTGATTCCACACAATCTTGAGGTGGAAAAGAGTCAGCGACAGTTGAGGAAAGAGAAAGAACTCATCGAAAAGTTCTTGGGGCAACCTTCAACCCAAGAACACATGGCTAATAACGGTGACGACGTGGTAGATTTAGCTGCAAGAGAGGTGGCACAACATAGAGAAGAAGCTGCACGAATAGCAGCTGAGGCAGCCCGTACAGTTGCTTATATGACTATCGAAGATGATGGGGGTCGAAGATTCAATGTAAATCGACCCTTGGTTGAAGACCAGTTCGAAAATATGGCACCCAGGGCTGGTAGAGAATTGGGTGATTATGCTAGAACAGTCTACAATTAGGGACTGTCCACTGTCAAACCTCTACCCGTAAAAATGAATAATTTTGAGTTGAAGCAAGGTTTGCTTCAAACTATCCAGAACGTTTGTGTCTTCAAAGGGGGGGTGAATGAATATTCTAACCCCTACTTTATGGATTTTGAGGAAATCATGAACACCTTCTAGTATAACGGAGTGTCAAAAAATGCAGTCTACTTAAGGGCATTCCCCTTTTCACCGAAGGATGACTCGAAGCACTAGCTCCGTAGCTTACCAACTGGGTCGATTAGGACATGTGAAGATATGACTAAAAATCTCCTTGACAAATACTTTTCAACTGCAAAAACAGTGAAATTTAGAAGGGAAATTCACAACTTCTACCAAGACACTAAAAATAGTTTTCGAGGCTTAGGAAAGATTGAAAGAGATAGTGATAAAGTGTCAACATAATGGGATTGAATTGTGGATGCAACTCTAGGACTTTTGGGATGGACTGACACCTTGCTCACGGCGAAATTTGAGCACTGCATTTGGAGGTCCTTTAATGAATAAGACTCTTGAGGAGATTGTTGCATTTCTTGATGAGCTCTCTGAGGATGCAAACAAATGGACTGCTGAGAGTAATGATAGAAGAAAATCAGCTGGGGTTCATCATGTGGATTTCAACACATCAGTGCAAGCCCAGCTAGACGCCATGTCAAAAGAGATAAGAAAGTTGACCTTAGCAAGGTCCAGAGCCAAGTATCATCAGTTTGTGACTTCTGTGGAATGGGTCATCCAACATATGAGTGTCAGGCCTCAGCTGCAGATGAAGTGGTAAATGGTGTGGGAATCTTTGACAGAGGCAACTACCACAATGGTAATAATTTTAAATCTATTGGGCAGAGGCATCCAGGCTTTTACTGGAGTTAACCAAATGATACTCTGAACTCATGGCAATAGAATACTATGAGACCCTAGGGACAAGGAGCTCCAAGATTTTAGAATCAGAAGAGGCCATAATACCAGCCTCCACATTCTAATTAGTCTCGCATGGAAGATCTAATGAAGGCATTCACTATTAAGACGGATGAGAGATTTGAAACTCATAGTACAACTATTTGAAACTTAGAGAGGCAAGTGGGGCAGATTGCTAATATGTTATCCGAAAGGTCTCTAGGAACCCTCTCTGCGGATAGAGAAAGAAATCCAAAGGAAACAATAAATGCATTGTCTTTGAGTAATTGTAAAGTATTGCAAGATCTGTTAGTACTAGAGAAGAATGAGTTGATGAGAAATCTAGTAAAGAGTGAAGGAGAGCAGAAAAATAATGAGCATCATAGGAATGAAGTGAGGGTAGAGCAAGAGGATGATCTGAAGAAGAAGAACAATTCTTCAATAAGGAAGAAGAAATACATACATAGAAGTAATGATGAGATAGAAGAGAGTAAATATATGCCTGTTATACCTTTCCCTCATAAGCAAAGAAGAGAGAAGCCGGACAAACAATTTGGGCATTTTCTAGAAGTGCTCAAGTAGATGCATGTTAATGTACCTTCCACAAATGCCATCTTATGTTAAATTCTTGAAGGAGATATTGTCCAAAAAGCGAAAAGTGTAAGAGACATCGGTTGTCAAGCTTATAGAGCATTGTAGTGCCATTCTACAAAACCAGCTCCCCCAAAAGTGTGGAGATCCAGGGAGTTTACTATACATTGCTCTATAGAAAGTACTAAGTTTGAAAAATATTTGTGTGATTCAGGTGCTTCCATTAACCTTATGCTTTTTTCTACTTTCAGGAAATTGGAGGGAGAGATTGGGGAAATCAGGTCGATACATGTGTCCTTGTGGCGGTGGATCAAACCAGAATCATACCTAAAGGAATAATGGAAGATGTGCTAGTTCGGGTGGAAAATTTTGTGTTCCATGTGGACTGTATTGTGGTGAACATGGAGGAGAATAGGGAGGTCCATATGATTTTAGGGAGACCCTTCTTGGCTACTGGCAGAGACGACCGGGACATTCAAGAAAGGCATCTCATGCTTTGAGTGGGGGGAAGAAAGGGTAATCTTCAAGATATAGGGATCAACAGGGCCCCTAACGGAGATAAATGGAGAGAGTAAGCATGATAATTGTTGGGTGTACACAAAGAAGGTAGAAAAGAAGCTCTCAGCTTGGATGTGTGCACTGGGTGGGGCGTGCAAAGGAGATCTCGACATCAATTCATACCCCGACAAGATGAATCAGGGGAGTTTCCTTTACCTCTTACGTTTTATTTTTGTGTCATGGGGACTTGTCACAATTTAAAGTGGGGGTGGGGGATGTAAATGACGTACACGTGTGTTTTGTTTTCTTGTGTTTTGTGTGAAAAAGAAAATTAACTTTTCCCAACAATGGATTTTCTCGACTGTCTTCTTGAGGGATCAAAGTTGAAGAGAACAAAATTACTTTGTTTTCATAGGTAGTGTAACAATTCCCCCTTGGTTTTGTTTGTTCCGCTATTCTTTTCCAAGGGTTTTACTTGATCCGGGTGTAGTTAGTTTTTCTTTTGTTAGGATATTTGAATTCTTGTGCTATGGTATTAAATGGAGATGAATTCTCTTGACTTTGTTGTTCCTTAAGAGTAGAGAGTGTCTTAGTTGTCATGCCTAGGCTCAGTTCTTGACTCATGTATAAGTGCCATAAAATGTTTGATTTTGATGTTGCTTTGACTAGAGAGTTGGGATAGATTCGGTCCTAAGTGAGTTATGTGACAACATGTGTGTGAGGTTTTGTTGATATTATGTACATGTCAGTTGATGTCTAGAACTTGCCCCATGTGTTTGCAAAGTGAAATAATTGTCTTGTTCAGTCTAGAACCTGATATAGACATTTCTTTGTTGATACAATTATATGTTTATGACCCGATAACTGGTGTGTATCCTAGTTAGCCCCTTTGAGATAGTAATCCTACTTCTTTGGTAACCACACTATAAGCTTGATCCATGTTGTTTGAATTGACTATCGGCTTGAACCTTTTACCTCTCGTGAGCACTTGAAACTATTATGAGCTTGTTACGAGCTGAGTGGAGGTATGGTGGAGCTAAGAATAATGGATAAAGGTGCACTAGTTGAAAATTTGTGAGAGCCACATTTAAGGAATTGAAAAAAAAGAGAAAGAAAAGACCATTCTGAACGTTGAAAAGAATAATAGGTTTGTGTATGTAGTCATAGGAAAAAAAAAAAGAGAAATTGATTTCTTGCTAGTGGTAGTTCTCATGTGTCTGTGCTTAAAGAAATTGGGATCTTGAGGTTATTATGTTGTGAAGGTTGGGTTTGGTTCAACACAAGTGTGGGATTCAATGTGTTAATGTATATTTATTAAAGTGCTTAGGGAGGTACAATCACTATATTCAAATGTATCCTACCCGTCCCATTGCCTACATTACGACCAGTTAAATTCCTACTTGATCCTTGACTGAATGAGCTCAAATTAGTAGGGTACTACTTACAGGAAAGCGTATGGTACATTTTCTGTGGCGTATGAATTCTATTTCTGAAAGTGCTTTAATTCGTTCTATCTTGAGTTCCTATTTGTTCTTTAATTTTATGATGTGCGAAATTACTCTCTATCTTTGGTGTGAGGGCACATGATTTGCAAAGGAAAGATAATGTCTTTGGCCTATGTGTTAGAGTAAGTGAGCAGATTTTTGGAAAATACGTGGTGCATGTGATTCGAGTCTTGAGGCTATGCTGTTATGATAGGGGGCTTAGTTTGATTAAAACAATTCTTGGCATGATGCATTAGAGAAGTTGTCTGATGATAAGGTCATGTCGATGTGAAGTGCAGTTTGATTGCTCGAGGATGAGCAATGGTTTGAGTGTGGGGTGTTGATGGTAGGATAGAAATCCGTGTTTTAGTCATAGTTTACACTCTAATCACTGTAATTTACTTGTGTTTGAGATTAAATGTTGGTGATATGCACTCATTATGTGTTTTATGCCTTGCAGGATGTGATTTCGAGTTAAAAAGATAATCGAGAGCTATATCGAGCAAGTTGGAGATTTGAAGTCTGAGTAAAAGCCCATGGAGTGGAAGCGAGATCGCATACAGGGGTCGAGGACCAATTCTTGATATCAAAAATTAAAGAAACAATTTTACTCTGTAAGAAATGCACAATCGCGCCGCATGGGGCGGCGCGATAATGCTTTATGCTGTTATTTGTCAAAAACTGCTCGTTGAACTTTCCCACTAGCGCCCCGCATGGGGCGGCGCATGGCGCAGCATGCCTGTACAATTTTCTCAGAGTATTTTCTTGTTTCGGCTTGGAAAGGGTTGTTTCGTCCGAACCACTCCTATATGGTTTAAATACACCAAAAAGATATTTTTAAAGGGACTTTTGACCTTGGAAGCATTGAGAGAACATTAGAGTCTACAAGAAACAAGATTTAATCATCTTTCCATCAATTCAATACGGGAGTTTGGATTGTAACATTATATTGATACTTTCTCACTCTTTAATTAAATATACGTGATGAGTTCCTCCATAATTATGGAGTAGTTCACTTAAGGGTTTGACATGATTTGTTGACTTAGTCGTTGTTTATGGATTTGACTACTGCTTAATTGCTTAAATTTATTAGAGGAGCTTTAATATAGTTGTGATTTTATGCTTTATAGTGTTTAATAGAAAGAGGATCATCTTATTGAATATTATTGAAACATATGCCTTAGTTTATTTTGGTGATTCTTTGAAGTAATTGAGAGAGCTTTTTTATTTTCTATTTAAATTAAGTATCAAAAATATTCGCGAAAAGTTTCTATTAGATCATTCCTACCAATAGATTCTTGCAAATTTCACCACACTTCACATTAGTTTATTTGAAAGATTAGATTTAATCAAGAGAGGAGTTTGTATCAGAAGTATAAGCTCATCACCTATTGAATTCGTGAGAATCGATAGAACCTCAAGAGTGAAATATAATAGTATCATATCCAGAATTACAATTTCACACCCATCATGTCAAAACCTAAGGTAAACTATGAAGGTAAGAGGGTAAGGGCATGAGCTCCAATATGGGATCTTTTCCTATGGACGACTTGGGTGGTTGCCAGTCGGTCAATCTAGAGGCTCGAAATTAATCATCCCTTTGATGTAAGCACATGCATTCAGATGATGCACCATCTCCCTAACCTCATCATTCAAGTCTATGTTGTCGACAGAGAGTCATCCAAATATTCACCCACGTCATTTTTTTCTTTATCTATTTCAACCATAGAGATCATATCTAGATCCTCATTGTAACTTGGAAGTTG
Source organism: Nicotiana knightiana (assembly GCA_005239525.1). Lineage (NCBI taxonomy): Eukaryota > Viridiplantae > Streptophyta > Magnoliopsida > Solanales > Solanaceae > Nicotiana > Nicotiana knightiana. The sequence goes on along the minus strand of ML391870.1, from coordinate 140,123 downwards.
AATTGCCTTTTACACATTAAAGACTGCTTCCATATTATCAATGCAGAGAATTATTTTTCCTTCACGAACTTTTATCACTGCATCAACGGTGGCTAAGAGAGTTTGTAGCACATCATCTATCACCCGTTTGGGATGGACAATATATCTATCAGCAAGCTGCAACATGATAGTGGTTAGCCTTGTGGGCCCCTACCCCAATTGACTGAAAACCGAGAGGAGCATCAGATTTATGCTAGCTCCCAAATGACAAAGTTTCCGTCCTACATCTACCTCACCAATTCGAACAGGGATGGTGAATGTCGCATGATCTTTCAACTTTTGGGAAAACTTCCTTTGAATACGTGATGTGCACTCTTCAGTAAATGCTACTATTTCAAACTCTGTCAATATTCTCTTATTAGCCACAATATCCTTGATATACTTAGCATATGTTGGAATTCATGTAACACATCAACTAATGTGAGATTTAGTTGGATTTGGTTATGCATATCAAGAAATATGTTGAGCATTCGGTCATCAATTTTCTTCCTCAATCTTTGTGGGAAGGGAGGTGGTGTCCTTTCAACTGGAGACTTTTCCCTTTCCTCAATTACTTCCGCACTTTACACCATATCTTTAGGAACCAATTCACCTTCAGCATTACTTGAGGATTCTTCTCTATATCACTTGGAAGGGCCCCTGCAGGGCGGGTATTTTGATGTGCAGCCAATTGCCCAATCTGCCTCTCTAAATTTTGAAAATCTGTCCCCAGTTGCTAGTTGTTTGTTCAAAGCTACTGGTTGTCCATTAACAGATTTTTAATATATCATTGGTGCTTTCTTCTACCTGTTGTGGTATCGTTTGGGGCTGATTGTAGTTTCTTTGGGGTATGTATTATTTTTAGTAGCCTTATTTCCACCCCATGAGAAGTTCAGGTGATTCCTCCAGTTGGGATTATAAGTGTTCCCATATTTTGCATTTTGGTTCATTGTACCTCTACCTTATTGGCCCACATAATAAATAGGTTTTGTATTCACCAGACATTGGTCGCTCTTCTAACACTTTGACCAAATTTCAAAAAACTACATTCATCTGTTGCACATGTTGCATCTGTTATGCTTGTTGCATGTCATCTTATTCACCTGATTGGCTAACTTTACTATATCTTCTCTCATGAGTGAGAATCATCGAGCCCAATTGTTGCTCTCTATTTTATTATTCTTCTGGTTCACCCTCACCTTGCCAGTTATGATCATTTGCAGTGAAGTTGTTCAATAGAGTTTGAATCTCACTGTATGGCTTTTGCATGCAACTACCTCCACAAGCTCAGTCTAGGCTCAATTTGGAGGTCTCGCCCAACCCATCCACAAAATTATGACCCTACACTTCATTAGTTTGACATTGATACAGGCAATCTCTGAGTAGTTTTATATCTCTCCCATGCTTGAGGTAGAGTCTCGCTATCATTTTGTTGAAATCCCAGAATTTGGCTTCTCAATGACTTTGTTTTCTATGTGGGAAGGAATTTGATTAGAAATTTCCATGCTAGATCATCCCATGTGTAGATTGAGTTTGCTAGCTCTTTGTTCAACCATTCCTTTTCTTCCTCCAACAAAGAAAAGGGAAACAAGGTTAGTCTGACAAGTCCTTGGAGATTTTCAGATAGTTGTATGTATTCGTAATCTCCAAAAAGGTTTGTATGTGCCTTTACAGATCTTCATTCAACAAACCCACAAATTTCCATGTGGATTGAATTAGATGCACTATGTACTGTTTCAGCTTGAAGTGCCCAGTTATGTCATGTTTCATGATAGCTTGAGTCATGTTTGCGAGACTAGGCCTTGCAAGCTCAATCACCGGTCTCTCATCATTCTCTGCCATCTCGATTGGTTGTGGTTGGACTACAATGCCCAACTCTGCAGTTCTTGCTCTTGCTTCTTCCTCCCTTCTTAACTTGTGAAAGATACTTTTGGGTTTAGGATCAGGGAAAGGAAGATTGTTCAAATTGTTACTTCTTCTTAGCATTCAATGTAAACACCTGTAGAGTTAGAAATAGTAAAACAAATTAAATCTCGAACAAAAACAAATGAAGGTTTATTTTAGAAAGTAGCTAATTTCTAAATCCACTGCAACGACGCCAAAAACTTGTTGGGTCTAAACGCACACGCATGTGCACTGTCGACAAGTAATAAAGTGATGAAAAAGTCTAATCCCACGAGGATTTTGATTAACTCACATCCAATCTAACTACTTATAAATTTAATGCTCAGTGAGATGGGAATATTCCGGGGTTTTGGGATTAATGTCTCACATATTGTGTCCTTCCGGTTGATTTTTTTATTACTTGATTTATCTAATTTATTGATTAACATGGTGTATTATGCTCGTAAAATTCTTTCGACGCTTCGCTCGCCTATTCAAGTCAACCTAATACTATATATCTATATAATTAGAATTAACAAAAATGCATGTATATTTTCTGTAAAAATAACCATGTAAGACAACTAGAATATGTCTATCCTAATCGTGAATCTATTTTTCGATGCCCGGATTCAAGAACTTACTATATTCAAACTTATGTGCAAGCTATAGTTCACACTTTTTAGTTCAACTATTAATTCATAGATAGTATTCTAATGTTAGCTAGGCAATAGAATTATTAAGTGCAAGATTAAATAAATAAATTAATATGATAATTCACGCAAAATAATCAACCGTCAAACTACAATAGTCAAAAAAAAATATAAACCCCAGAATAATTAGTCACTCATGTTCATAACAATCAAAGTATTATTTTTAAACATAGAAGCTATGTATACTAGATGAAAGTAGGGGTGCTTATCGGGTGAAAAATTACGTTTAACGGTTCGCTTTATCAGTTATCGGATTATAAATGTAGTAATGTACTAGCCATTCAATAAGAAAACAGGCGAATTGGTATCAGATTAACGATTATCGGACGGTTTATCGGCTAAACAAATATAAATTGTTTTAACAATCCTAGTCTTGTGAATACCAAATGGCCAAACCTGATAAAGTGACTCGACTCCCTCGTTAGTATATACTGCACTTTAGTTTACTGGTCTTGTTAATATATGTTGCGACATGATAGAATCTATTAACACTTTTTAGTTTGTACTGCACTTATGCACTTATTGCAAGTATTTCTCTTTGTTGTTTTAAATTCAATACCACACAAGATGGGGGTGATTTGTGTGGTGTCCAATTTTTCTCGTGCACAGATTATAGAAGGTCCTTCTATGTGTTCCTTATACTACTATTGCGGAATAATAAATGCAAACAGTAAAGAACACAAGTATTTTTACATGGAAAACGCCTCCCTCAATAAGGAAAAAACCACGACCTACTACCCAGTAGAATTTGTCCCAACACTTCACTAAATCACTGAGCCAAATATAACGTTTTACACACTCTTGTAAAGCTAACGATTACCTCTAACCCTTTGTGGCAACTAGCGTCGAAGTGTTGCGATAATTTCAAGTTAACTCTAACTTGAACATTACACTCAGAGTACCTAGCACAAATGCTTCTAAAGAAAGCTGAAAGGTACAACTCAAAAACCCTACTACAATTGAACTAGAATAAAATATAGACACTTGGAACTGGTTCTTCTATCTGGTTCATGTAGCTTCAGGTTCTCACACTTGAATTGTTACGCCCCATAATTTCGTATGTGAAAGTACGCCATAAATAAACTTGATGAAATCTCGGAAATGAGATGTTACATCCCGCATTTTCGCACGTTGAAGTTTCGTTGTAAGTTAATCGGCGTAAGTTTGGGAAAGAGATTATTTTGAGATTATATGTATTATGCTATTTCAACAAGTGATGAGTAAATTCGTGAAGGAGAGAGGGTAAGCAAATCGAAGAAAATGAGTTTCGTCGAAGTTTGACATTTTGGGATAAAAATACGGTCCGATCTATATTACCCGGTATTTATGGACTAGTTCCATACAAGGTACCACATGACCATGATAGTGAGGTGTATAAGGTTTGCTAAAAATGAGCAATATTTTAAGTAATTTGAGATAATTCTTAATTATGTAGATAATTGGGTAATTATGGATTTTTAGTGGGAGATTAACTAAGTAATTAAGATAATTAAATAATTTTGGATATGCTTAATAAGCCAAAAATGTGGCAGCAATTGGAACAAGATCAAAGACACAAAATGTGACTCTTAAAGTGCATAAGATAGGTGTCCGAATTAGAGGATGAAGTGGCTTAGTCATGTGAAGTGTAAAAGACCTCCCAAAATAGCAAATTGAGATGCTTATGGAAAAAGCTACAAGAAATGATTTCCTTAAGCAACATTCATATGAGTTATATTACTCAATACTATAGCAACTCATTCAAAAATGTTAGCAACGTGAATTTTGCTACAAAAACCATACGAGACTATGTAATGTTATGGCAACGAGATTTTGTGCTTCTAAGGGAGTACGGTAAAATCTTTCTCAAGAATATCATATGGATTTTCCCCTACTTCGATCCGTTGTTACATGTTGTCGCAATTGACGTGTGTTGAAAAGATTGTCAAGAGAATCGGCTCAGGTACGTTAAGCCTAAGCCCTTCCTTCATTTGGCATGATCTCGTAATTACATGTGTTTGATAACGAGGCATAAAGAGAAGTTCATACTTCCAAATTTATATACATTATCCTAGTCTCATAAGTTACAGTATTTCCCTTATCGGGACTTTATCAGATGGTAAGTTATATACCGAGCCTACTGTGGTTGAGCGCCTATGAGCGAGCCAAGCATGAACGAGATATAGAGCCTAGTATGGTAGAGTGCCTATGAGCGAGCCTACTACGAAATATCAGTTACATATACCGAGCCCTATAAGGCCAGACAACGATTTTACTTACTATATTGAAAGAGTTGAGTCAGTATCAGCAGGTAAGCATATCTTCAGATTATCTTTGACTCACAGTTACTTTCAGTTATTATATTATCAGTTCAATTTCAGCTTTCAGTTAATTTGTTGCCTTACATACTCGGTACATTATTTCGTACTAACGTCCCTTTTTGCCGGGGACGCTGCATTTCATGCGTGCAGATTCAGACAGACAGACGAGTAGACCTCCTTAGTAGGTGTTGCCCAAGTTCAGCTTGATCGGTAAGCTCCGCGTCCTTCCGAGTTTCCAGGTCTAGAGTTTTATGTACAACTTGTGTATATATGTATATATATGTTATGGATAGGTCGGGGCTCTTTTTTGATCATAGTACATCCATTAGTAGAGGCTTGTAGATATATCTTGTCAGTTAGTGCAGTATGTTGGGCTTGTAAGCCTCGTATGTGTATTTTGTTGGTTTGCCAGCTGTAATATTTATGTTGGCCTTGTCGGCCCAACTTAATATTGATGTTTATTCAGCGTTCGCAAATTGTCTTGCAATGTGGCCATGGACAAAATATGACATTATATGTTCAGAGTCCCTTAGTCGGAAGTTGGTACGCAAGTATAGATGAGGCACCGGGTGCCGGTCTCGCCCCCAGGTTTGGGGCGTGACATGAATCATACATGAATTTCTTGCAAAATGCCTTGCTATTTTCTCTCAACTCTCTTTTAACTTCAACGTTTGTGCATACCTATAAATTGAGAACATCCTGCAATATATAAAGTTAGTAAAAAAGAAAATAACGAGAAGTCTAATGCTTTACTCTTCCTTGGTGGAAGAGTTGTAGTTATCTTCAACTTCTAACTCCTCCCTTATCTAGTATAGAGTTCTTTTCAGGTAAGAAGTCCTTCTCCTTATCAATTATGCAACCTTTTTGTTCAGGAGATATCAGATATAACCACTTAAGCTTATCTCCTTCACGTGCATGCCTTGTGCTCGAATCTGCCCGTGTCTGTCTACACTGTGTATGAACCTGGTTCATGCTTTAGTTCCTTTGTCAATCATCAAAACAAACTTACTTAGTCCAACAAATTTCCCCTTTTGATGATGACAAACTCTGTTCTTTTCATAAGCATAAGACATATTTCAACTTAGATCAAAGTCAACATAAATGTTAGAACACTTTCCATTTTAAAGTCACAAATCATCAAGAACCATGTTCATTAGGTATAAACATCACAGTCCAAAGTAAAAAGCACAACCTATATTCCCCATTTTGGCATCATCAAAAATTTGCATAATATGTGAGATAACTACATTTGAATAGATATCACTCATGGCTATTGGGCTACTTCAAATGCAATCATGAAATCAAGTATCATATATAAATCTAATGATATTAGCTATCTAAGAAGCATCAACAAATAGTTAGAGCACAAAAATATTTGATTATCATTGATACTAGTTATCCATAAATCATAGAAGAAAATAAAGGTAATGCATTATGAGCAAAATGAACAAAACAAATCCCATCCGAGTCGTTGGTTTGTCTAACTAGGCTAGGAATGCTTCAAGGCTGGGAATGACCAGGTTCTTGGTTTTTGGACTGAAGCAGCTTCAACATATGATGAAGAATGCCTTCATTATTCTCCTTCTCCTTTGCAAGCTCAACCCTGAGAGCATCCCTCTGAGTTTCTACTTCAACTAGCTTATTCTTCAGCCTCTCAATCTCAGTTTCCTTGGCCCCACTCTCGTGCACCAAGTCTCTCACTTTGATGTTTGCAGGCATCTTCTTGGATGAACCAGGTTCTTTGGAAGAAATGTGTACTTCATAGTCACGTGCGGCCAAGGTGTTGGCCCCAAAGTGATCTTTTCTTTTACTAACATCCCATTTCTTGAGAGGTACCTTGAAGTGAGCAAGTATAGTCATGAGAATGGAACCATAGGGTATGGCATGAGTTTTGGTGCCAGTTAGAACCCTATCAAGAAGATGGATGATAAACTCGGGCCAATTGATCTGCCTCCTACTATCCAGGCATTCCGTAAGGACCAGGTTCATGAAGGTGGCAATGTGTCTTCTTTCGTGCCTGGGCAACACAACCATGTTGCAAATTCAAACAACACTTTGTGGGCATGTTTCATATCACTTTTGTACACAACCTTGAGCTGAAGTTCTTCCTCATTGTCAGCAAACTTCCTTGTAATGGCAAGTGAGGCGGGAAGGTTTTCTAGGCTTGGCAGTTTCAGCTTTTTATAATCATTGTACCCTTCAGCAGGTACTCTTAGAATCTCTCCCAATTCCTTGTCGTCAAAGCTCACAGTCACCCCCTTTACCACACTAGTGACTCTGCCACTTTTTATCTCACAATTTGCCATGAACTCCACAATCTCAGTTTTGGCAAGCCTTTCATCCATCTGAAGGACCATGTCCTTCCAACCCTACAATTGTAGTTTTTCCAGCAGTATCACCATGCCTTCCTCCTCCAAGTCCCTGAGCAGTCTACCTTTCAAGATCGTTAGTTTCCCAAACTTAACCATCTTGTCCTCCGCTTCATCAGATTTATCTTCTTCTTCACTTTCCTCTTCCTCCACTATTTGCACTTTCCTAGACTTTCTGGTAGACCATGTTCTTTTTGCCAAGGTAGCTCTGCATCAACTGTCTTTGAAGGTGACTTATTTTTGAAAGTCTTTCTTTTCTTTTCCTTTAGAGTCACAGCCTCCACCTTCTATGCCATGTATTCATCACAAAGAACTAGGCCCATCTCCTCAATTTCAACTGCCTCAAAAGGCTCACTCACTTTCTTCTTTCCCTTTGATGCAACTTTTGCTTTTACTCTCTTCTAGAGCTCTTTCCAGTTCAACCTCACTCTACCTCTTCTGACTCTTTGTAGCTCTTCCTCTTGTAGGAGGAGTCCCTACAGGGATAAAAGAGGTATCCTTTTTCTTTCTGTTTTCCCTAGCAGTTCCAAGGATAACCCCAGCCATAGTTCCAACCAAAACAAATCTTCTCTCATGATTCTAGGCAACTCCGGTTATTATATCAGACGCAATCTTAGAACCCGAAGTTACTTGCTCTATTTCAGATGAAATTGTTTCTTCCCCCTCTGTTGCAGACCTAAATGATTCTTCAGATTTCTAGGGTTCTTCTGCCTGACTTGCCTTTAATTTCTCATTAATTTTCTTGATGTGTTCTCCTTCAGCACCGAGCAAACATCTTGAACCATCCTTTCTTAGAGGTGGGTATAGTTGAAGGTGCGATAGATGGAGCAGTTGATGATTCTTTGGGTTGTGATGAAGGATTTTCAGAAAGGTTAGCCATTGATCTGTTTGAATATGTGTGTAGAAGAAATTAGAGAAGATAGAGAGAGTTGTTTGACGGTAAAAGAGTTTAGAAGTGATAAAATGGGTACAACCAAATCAATTTAAAGAGGGAGAGTTTAATTGGGTAACGACATCTTTTCAGAAGCTCAGAAGTCTAATCAAACTAGGATTCAGTTTGAGAAGACGTTGGAGACTTCCCTAGAATCTTGGAAATTATGGCGCTGGGGACTCTCTTTGGGTGAAACTGGTTCTTTTTGTAACAAATAAGCTTGAGGGAGGTTAGGATTAAATGGTACTCTCCTTTTTTATCATGATCCAAATACACATTATTTCAAAATATGCTGAGTGTTGAGTACATACCATGTAATATTGATGAACTAGGTTCTTCATTGAGAATTATCTTGTGTAAGTCTAAATTTTTCAAGAAAATAAAGATAATATCATTAGAGATTAATGTTACATTTTAGCACATGGAACAAGAGTATACTAGTGAAAGTATGAGAAGTAGCAAAACCTAATCTAATTATGTACAAAATTCACAAATTATCTAACTAATTTTTGAGTTAGAACTGGTTCCACAATGATCAAACCCTTTTTCATAGTTCTCCCTCAAAAAGTGATGCCTAACATCTATGTGCTTAGTTCTTTTGTGATGCACCAGGTTCTTGGTCATACTAATTGCACTGGTATTATTACAAAAGATGGGGATACAACCCACATCAATTCCAAAGTTTATTAATTGCTATTTGATCCACAACAATTGAGCACAACAAGAGGCATCATCAATATACTCAGCTTCAATAGTAGACAAGGGCACAAAATTTTTCTTTTTGGTGGCCCAAGACACAAGACATGATCCAAGAAAGTGTGTCGTACCTGAGGTGCTCTTTATATCCACAAGAAAACCTGCATAATCAACATCAATATCCCACTAAGTTGAAATTACTACCTTTTGGATACCATAGACAAAGATTAGTGGTTCCTTCTATGTATCTCAAGATCCTCTTGATAGCAGTCAAGTGAGATTTCTTTGAATTTTCCTGAAATCTAGCAAAAAGGTCTACACTGAAAACAATGTCAGGTCTAATAGTAGTGAGATATAACAAAGAGACAATCATTCCCCTATACATCTTCTGATCAACATTTGAACCAAGTTCATCTATATCCAGTTTTGTGGCTATTGCTATAGGAGTGTCAATTTCTTTGGAGCCTTCCATTTTAAACCTTTTAAGCAACCCTTTCACACACTTCTATTGATGGATCATAGTTCCACTTGAATTTTGTTTAATTTTTAAGCCTAAAAAGAAATTAAGCTTACCCATCATACTCATTTCAAATTCACTCCTCATTAGTTCAACAAATTATTTACTTAACTTATCAATAGTTGCTCCAAAGATTATATCATCAACATATATCTGAACTACCAAGAGATATTTACCTTTTTCTTTCAAGAAAAAAGTATTGTTAATTTTACCTTTCTTGTAGCCATGCTCAAGCAAGAATTTGGACAGTCTTTCATACTATGCTCTTGGAGCCTGCTTGATCCCATAGAGTGCCTTGTCAAGCTTGTACACATGATCAGCACATTCCTTGCTTTCAAACCTTGGAGGTTGCTTGACAAATACTTTTTCCTTTAGATAGCCATTGAGGAAGGCACTCTTGACATCCATCAGATGGAGAGTGAATTCCATGTAAGTAGCAAATGCTATAAGGAGTCTAATTGCTTCCAATCTTGCAACTGGAGCAAAAGTCTCATCATAGTCTATGCAATCCTCTTGACTATATCCTTGAACCACCAATCTTTTATTGTTCCTTGTAACTGTTCTATCTTCGCCAATTTTGTTTCTTAAGACCCATTTTGTACCAATTACTAATTTGTCCTTGGGTCTTGGTACCAGATGCCAAACTCGACTTCTTTCAAATTGGTTGAGTTCATCTTGTATTGCATTCACCCAGTCTGCATCCTGCAAAGCTTCAACAACATTTTTAGGTTTAATAAGAGATAAGAAAGCACCGAAAGCACAAAAATTCTTCAAAGAAGGTCTGGTTTTGATTCTAGTGGATGGATCAACGATTATGTTCTCAATGGGATGGGAAATTTGATACTTGTAAGGTTTCATAACCAGCTGGTTTCCCCTAGATGTTCCATAAATGTTTTGTTACTGAGGAACATGTTCATGGACAGGTTCCCTCGAGGGTTGAGGATTAGTTCCTCTTTGTTCAGTTCCTCCTATCAGGTTGCCCTGGGTGGACGGACTTGTTCCATCACATGTTTCTTCCTCTAGAACAACTTTAGTCTGGGCTGTGATTTTATTTGAGTTTCTTACCTGTCCAAGTGCTTCATCATCATGTTCCTCCCTCTCAAACAAAATGTTAGTTTCATCAAAAATCACATGTACACTTTTTTCTACATGTATAGTTCTTTTGTTATAGATCTTATAAACTTTACTATCTGAAGAGTATCCCAAGAATATTCCCTCATCACTTTTGGGATCAAACTTACCTAGGGAGTCTTTACCATTATTGTGCACAAAGAACTTGCATTTAAATGCCCTAAGATGAGATATATTTGAATTTCCCCCTTGAGGTAACTCATAGGGAGTCTTCTCGACAAAATGTCTAGTCATGCACCTATTTATGATGTTGCAAGGAGTGTTCACAGCTTCTGCTCAAAAGTTATGTCGCATTTTACTAGAAAGAAGCATAGTCCTAGCCATTTCTTCCAATGACCTATTCTTTCTTTCAACTGCTCCATTTTGTTGTGGAGTCCTAGGAGTAGAAAAATTATGATTTATGCCATGCTCATCACAAAATTGAGCAAATTTAGCATTCTCAAATTTAGTACCATGATCAGACCTAATTGATGCAAGTTGATTACTTGTTTTTTAGTTTTTCAAACAAAAGAAGTGAACATGTCACATGCTTCATCTTTAGATGTTAAAAATAATGTTCAAGTAAACCTAGATTAATCATTAACAAGCAATATAACATATCTCTTACCACCTCTGCTCAATGTTCTCATTGGTCCATAAAGATCCATACGAACCAGTTCCATCAACCTGGTAGTGCTTACCATTTTATTGCTTTTAAAAAAGGATCTTACCTACTTCCCTCTTGCAAAATCCTCACAAACTTTATCTTCTTTGAACTTAATGTTAGGCAGCCCTATCACCAAGTCCTTGGAGACTAGTTTGTTGAGTTGACTTAGACTGGCATGTCCAAGTCTCTTGTGCCAAAGTGATTTCATTATCTGAAAGTGTGGCCAGTTCCACAACATATATGTTGTTTGCTCTTTTTTCCAGCAAAATTATTATGTCAGTGGTAAGATCAATCACAAAGAATTTTGTAGAGGAGGCGGATAACATGTTACTCTATCGTACATTATGATACACATATTAACTTCATCCCATCTATCAAGTATACATTCTTAATAGAGTGAGAATCAGTCTTACCAACCTTTCCAACCCCATTGATATTACCTTTAAGGTCCTCAAGTGAAAGGAACTGGTTTTTGCTTCCTGTCATATTCTATGAGAAGCCACTATCCATACCATCCCTTCACTTGGACCTGCAAATAAAAATCAAGGGTTAGTCTTAGGAACCCAAACTAGTTTGGGTCCCTTTTTATAGGCAAAAGGATAAATCAAATTCTTTTTAGCTCAACTTGGCAGCCTATTTTTCCCTAGAGCAAAACTTTTGTTCTTTAGACTTGCCTTCTCTTTGCAGTGCATTTCACTCGTATAGCGACCATTGTTACCACAGTGTGTGCAAATATTGTTCTCACAGAGTGTGATCTACTTGCTTTTTGGATCCCACTTAGGTGCAGAATTCCCAAAGCCAAGTCCACTTTTGTTGCTACTATGATATTCTTGTAGCCATGAAAGTGCATCAGAGGACCTGTTCCATTTACAAGTTCTGTCTAGATCATATTTGATCTTGTTCAGATCCTCCTTTAGGAATCTTAATGTCATACCTCTTATACGACTCATCTTTCATTTTTCCTACATTTTCTTCTAAAGTGAGTTGTGTGTGATCATCTGTCTTTTTACCTGTTTATAATTTCAATTTTAGATTTTCAGATCTAAGTTCTAGGACAGTTATATCAAGTGCATGAACCTAGTTCTTCAACACAGTATTTCACTTTTAATTTCATAAGCCCTAAGTTCCAGGTTTTTGCACTTGGCTCTCAAAATCACACATTCTTTTGATAATTGTTCATTTTCATTATTCACATCCTCAACTTCATCAATTAGCTCTAGTAGTAACTCAAAAAGCCTTTATTTAGACATAAATTTAATCTTGTCTTTGAGATAAAAGACACTTACCTCAGTTTCTTCATCAGATTCTCCAATGGCCATAAGTGCTAGTTCATCATCATCATCATCTGAGATTTCTCCACAAGCAGCAACCATAGCCTTGGTTAATCCTTTGTTGTTGCTTTTCTTGGGTTGAACTTGTTCCTTCTTCATTTTCCTTCATTCAGCTCTTTCCTTCTTTCATTCAATTTTCCACAAAGCATAGTTTTTGATGTGGTGATCAGTCTTTCCACACTTATAGCAGCCATCATTGGTTTACTTCTCAGGAGATTTTTCCTTGTTGTAGCTTCCACTTCTTGAATTCTTTGGCGATCATAGCCATTTCATCATATTCCAGATCAGAACCTTCAGTGATTATGAATGACAAGATCCTTCCATTCTTAGGTACATCTATTTTCATGATTTGTCTCATAAGTTCATAATTCCCAATCAATTCATCTAGTGGGAGAGTGGCAATGTTCTTTAATTCCTGGATGTCAGTGATCTTGCTTTCCCAAGTGATTGGCAAGACCCTAGTAAGTATCTTCTCAACTCTTTCTTCTTCAGGGATAATCCTTCCAAGAGATTTTAGTTCATTTGTCAATATAGTGAATCTTGTGTACATCTCCTAAATGGTTTCCCCATCCTTCATAACAAAGTTCTCATACTTAGAATACAATAGAGTTCTTCTAGATCTCTTTGCATGATTTGTTCCTTCATGGTCCACTTGCAATGTGTCCAAAATTTTCTTAGCAACGGAACATCCTTGGATTCTGCTGTACTCATCTGGACCAAGCCCACAAATAAGTCATTTCTTGACTTTACCATTCTTCTCCCACTTCTTCAAGTCCTCAACATTGCAATCTGCTCCTGTTTTTGGCACATCTACTCCTTCAAAAAATTTCTTCAAGGTTTCCAGTGGACCATTAGTGAGAATGTCCCATAGCTCATAGTCGTCTCCTTGAATGTGATCTCTCATTTTGTTCTTCCACCAAGAGTAGTACTGGCCATTAAAGAGTGGTGGCCTAGCAGTGGATTGTCCTTCCTAATTTTCATGTGGCGCACTCATCTTGATCTTCTCCTAAGGTGTTAGCCTCTTCAAGGATAACCTGCTCTGATACCAATTGTTGTTTTAACTTCAATACCACACAGGGGGGGGAGGGGGTGATTTGTGTGGTGTTTAATTTTTCCCGTGCACAAATTATAAAAGTTCCTGATTCTTCTATGGGTTCCTTATACTACTATTGCGGAATAATAAGTGCAGAAAGTAAAGAACACAAGTATTTTTACGTGAAAATCACCTGGCTCAAAAAGTGAAAAAAACACGACCTACTACCCAGTAGAATTTATCCCAACACTTCACTAAATCAGTGAGCCAAAAACAGCAGTTTACACACTCTTGTAAACCTAAGGACTACCTCTAACCCTTTGTCGCAACTAGGCTTAGACTGTTGCAACAATTTCAAGTTAACTCTAACTTGAACACTACACTCAAAGTACCTAGCACAAATGCTTCTAAATAAAGCTGAAAGGCACAACTCAAAAACCTTACTACAATTGAACTAGAATAAAAGATAGACACTTGGAACTGGTTCTTCTATCTGGTTCATGTATCTTTAGGTTCGCACACTTGAATCACACAGGAATTGCTTGCAAAAGGCCTTGCTATTTTGCTTTCAACTCTCGTTTAACTTCAACATTTGTGTGTGCCTATAAAATGAGAACATCCTGCAATATATAGAGTTAGTAGAATAGAAAATAACTAGAAGTCTAATGCTTTACTCTTTCTTGGTGGAAGAGTTGTAGTTATCTTTCACTTCTAACTCCTCTCTTATATAGGATAGAAATCTCTTCGGGTAAGGAGTCCTTCTCCTTATCAATTATGAAATATTTTTGTTCAGGAGATATCAGATATAACCACTTAAGCTTATCCCCTTCACGTGCATGCCTTGTGCTCGAATCTGTCTGTGTCTGTGTACACTATGTATGGACATAGTTCATGCTTGATTTCCTTTGTCAATCGTCAAAATAAACTTACTTAGGCCAACACATTTGGTCGCATAGCTAACTTTTTCATGTAAAAAAACGGAAGACTGAAAACTGGTCAAACTAACGGGTTAACGATTTATACGATAACAAAATTGAGTAATCCGTCCACAAATTTTTAAGCGGTGAATTATAAAATCTCAATTCGTTCACAAACCATTACCACGATAACCCGATACCAATAAGCCAATAAGTCACCGGTTCGGTTCGGTTCGGTTAATGATTACGATTCGATTTTGAACAGGCCTAGATAAAAGATGGAAGAATCGTTGATTTCCGTGCTCCGTTTGTGTTTCTATGCACTAACCCCCCACTAATCATGTTTAGGGGGTATTTATGGGCTAGGGTCGGAGTCCCCAAGCCAAAACCAAGTGGAAAACGTTTAATGCACGGATTGGGAAAGGTCCCGTCCTCAGAGCTCACGAGGCCTGGCTTGTAGCGCGCTCCAAACCTAGCAGCATGAGCTTCCACGCCAGGTCGGCCTCGCCTAGAGCCAGGCGCCGCCTGACCTTTCTTTTTCGTGCTCTTTTTGTGTATTTTGGCATCCTTGTGTGCAACCTTCACTCGTTTTCATTCTTCAACGATCCTACACATAAAAACTTCACAATTAAGCCCAAACGTCTTACATATTATCAATATAACATCAAAATGTAAGGCAAGTAATACACTACAAATATACATTTATATCCAATTATCAATGACTCTAACCCGAGCCATTTCCGTACCTAAGCCTCACAATAGGTAGGATATCGATAATTACCACCAGAAGTTCATACCTACACCTTTTCAACAACTATTACTTTCTCCGTTTTATTTTATATGTCTTAGTTTGACTGAGGACGAAATTAATAAAAGTATTGAAGATTTAGCTAATTATTGGACATAGATTTGGTTCAAACTTGAAAAAAAGGGTTTTTGAAGTTGCAGTGAAAATAGTTTTTGGAAGTTGAAGTTATATTTAGCCATGCATTTTACTCGAAAAAAAGTTAAAGCTTTTGTTAGTGGAAGAAAAAATTTCACCCAAAAACTAGACCGAACCTAATTTTGGAACTAGAAAATTTTTTGTTCAAATTTTTATCAAAAATTGACCAAATTCCATGAACAAAATAATGTTTTGAAAAAAAAAAAAAAGCAGCAAAAAACATCTATATGTATATATGTCCAAACATGAGCTTCCTCTTGTGGTTTTGAATTAAAGATGCTTATAGTATACCAAAATGCCTTTGGATTTTATGATCTTAAATATGCCATATTGAATGTTGAAGGTAAAGAGTTATTAAATACAAAAATAAATATTTTTGTTAGACAAGCTAAAAAATGAAAGTAAGACACATAAATTGAAATAAAAAATAATTGTGATCAACATATAAAGCTGAACAAATGATCATCAGTAGGTGTTTAAATGATTCGAAAAGTGGGGAAGATTGGCATTCATTCAAATACTGCTACAGCTTATGATTCATCACTGGTAGTGCTCATTCTCACACACGGCGTAAATGCATACGAGACTGCATTTATGAATTGCTGATGACATTTTAACAGTATAATGTTGGCTCGCAGTATATTTCGACACCATGGGAACGTTCAATCACTGGTATAATCAATCATGAAAAAAGAGAAGATCCTTTTTCCAGTGAATTCTAGAAGAGTTGATAAGAATTGTAAAAAGCTTGTGTATATTGATTACAATAGAGAAGTTTATATACAAGACCAAGAGGAGAGAGAGTTATATGTACATATTGAGATAGTGGAGTATCCCATGAAAGCACAAGGCTTAGATTTTGGATCAAGTTTGGAAGAGGTGTATGGTTTTAACCATGAATAGCAAAGACACCCAAAGACTTTAAGTTTGTGATGGTTGGGTGAAGAGTTAAAACGACATTGAAATAGTGATTATCACACCTCTTTTTGCCCCGCACCCCTTTTACGAGATTGTGTAAGAAGAGTTTTTTTAATTGAAGTGACATATTGAAAAGAAATTATTTATTATTTAGAATCTCCATTTGTAATTGAGTTTTGGTGTTCCAAGTTACCTTTTATTGAATCTCTTATCAAAAGGAAGATTTGACTCCTAATTCATGGTGTACGAAAACAAAAGACTGAGTAAGGAATTATGTTGACTGAGGGGAAGGTGTAAGGCACCCCTCGAGTCCCGTGGTTCTAGCACGGTCGCTTTATTGACTAATGTAAGGCTTAAATCCAATTTTTAGCTATTCTTGTATTTTATTGATTATGGCTTATCTATTACCGCTTAATTAATTATGTACTTTTTTATGTGTTTACCTAGGTGCGGTACGCACACAAGGTATTCTTCTCTGAAGTTAAATGTTAAACCAAGATACGGAATGTACACATGGTTATAACATAATTATTTTAAATCTAAAGGCATCGAGACGCGGAACGCGCACATGATCCTTTTACTATTGAGCATATCAATCCAAGGTTCGGGTATGAATACATGGGCTAATATTTAAAATACGTCTAAAGTTTTTCTAGTGTTTTAGAGTATTTCAATTAATTTCAGCTTCGAGACATCTATTTGTATCATTTATTATTACTAAGATTATTTTGTCAAAGTTGCGCGAAAGCATACCTCGGTTTTAATTTTGAAAGTCACAACTATATCATGTGAACGTGTACATAATTATAATAATTTTATTTAAAAACTCGCCTAAAAGTATACTAGCAATCAAAGTAATAAAGTAATACCAAATACAACCATATCAAACCCAAATTTACTTTCATTTAATATCCTGTCAAGCACCATCGTTTCTATCCTCTTCCTTTTTGTTTTTAAGACGAAACTTTCTAACTTGTCCAATTTATTAATGTAACAGAAAGACAGTTAGTAAATAGTAAACTATGATTATGCAACAAGCATGGTAATTAGATCTAAATAATGAGGAAAGACAAAGCAAAGCTTATGTCACAACTTTTAACACCATGTATTTCACTCAAATCTCCATTCAAGAGTTCATGAACAGATTCAACAAACTTCCAACATATACTAGTTTGACTAAAGAATCACAGTCAACAAAATACCACAAAGATCAACTAAAGCAAAGTTTAGAATATAATTAGAACAACAACTACTTAGATTAAAAGTTCAGTTAAAAATAGACATTAGAATAGCAGAATCGGGTTTCCTTCGAAGCTTTTAAAAAAAACGTACATGGACTTCCAAGCAAAAACCAAATAGAGTTGCCGAATTCTAAAACGAAACCGCGAACGAACTGATCTCGCCGAACTGAACTCGGACTCACCTCAACAGCATCTCAGTCAAACTCCTATTTGAGAATCACAATCCAAATCGAAAAGAAAAAAAAAAAAAAAAAAAAAAANTATATATGGCTTTGATTTATTGGAATTTTAAGAAGATAAACTGTTGGATCTATGAGATCTCAACGTGAACTAAAAAAGAATTAGAAGAAAACTCTAATGGGGAGAAGAATTTTCATTCCCAAACTCTCGCTCTTATTTTAAAAAAAAAAAAACAATCTCCCCTCTATTTTTACGTTTTCCTTTTTTCAAATTCTTGCCTTCTTATTTTTATTTTTATTTTTTTTTCGACGGTTTTCCGTCAAAATGGTTCCAAAAGTTGTAATTCAATTGAATAGTTCTTTTAACCTTTCCCTTTTTAAGACCTTATGATCAACTTTTGAGAATGCTAAGTTGGTGTATTACGGTGATGCCTCGGCCATTATAAAGAGAGAAAAATAAAATGAGAGAGTCTTATTGGTGAAAACCTTCACGGGCACTATAAGGCGATAGTGAGTTGAGAGAAAGACAAATGAGAGAGGTCAATAGGTGAAAACCCACAAAGGGCACCATTGATCGATTTACGCCTTCATATATCCCGGCACAAGCATGGTTAAGACAAATAACTCAGTTTCAAAGTGAATTTTCCAACGGGTTTTGAGAATTAGACGGTTCAGACGGATCGGGCATCCAGTCCAAAGTGCATGTCATGTTAATTGAAGTCAGCATATTCCTCCATATAAGTCCTTTTCATTTTTATTTTTCTTCTCTGAAAGGTATACTTTTTGATTAGGTTGTAATACCTATTAGTTTACCTTCTTGTTTTCTTTCGTACTATTCTTTTGGAATCCCTTTCAGTCTAATTTCATCAAAGCAAAGCAAAGAAAAGGCCGCGAAATTGGTTACAGTTTTCCTGTTATATGAAACTAAAATTTCTGGGCATGAACATTATGGGCAAAGTCATAAAGCCATCTTTGAGCTTCCCTGACGAGCAAAAGGCTTGAAGGACTAAACAATGTGTCAAGGGTCAACGAAAGTTACTCAGTTAAAGTTGTTCTGGGAGAAAGTTTGTTTGCACCATAAACATAAATGGTGATAGGCGCAAAATAGTCAGGTTCTAATATTGAGAAAGAAGATCTCCAGAAACAACGAAAGAATCTCCAGGAAATTTGTACGACCATCGATGGAGTCAATTTTCTAACAAGTGTAATGGACGCAAGGTCAAGTCGCTCAAGAAATCAAGGCCACAAACTGACCACCATTTTAAAACTAACAAATTTTCTTTGTTAAGAACAAGAACAGAACAATTTTAGGAAACAGTTCATGAAAAGACGAACACCACCAAGTGAAGTTATCAAATCCTTAGTTTTCTTTTAATATACATGTAATCATGTTATTCTTATTTTCATTATGAGGAATCAATACCCTATCTTCAACACAAGGTACCACATCCTCTGGTCGCATTACTTATTGCCAACACAGGATACTATATTTCCTGGTTGTATCTTATTGTCAACACAGGGTACTACATCCCCTAGTCTGCATTACTTTCTGCCAACATAGGGTACGACATTTCCTAGTAGCATCTTAGAGCTCCACGAGCCTCATTCTATTGCCAACATAGGGTACGACATTCCTAGTAGCATCTCAGAATGTTGCAAGCGTTATTTTATTGCCAACACAGGGTACTACATCCCCTGGTTGTATTTCTCATTGCTAACATAGGGTACGACATTCCCTAGTAGAATCTCAGTGAGCCATGAGCCTCACCTTATTGCCAACACAGGGTACTACACCCCCTGGTTGTATTTCTTATTGCTAACATAGGGTAGGACATTCTCTAGTAGCATCTCAGAGTGCCACAAGCCTCATCTTATAGCCAACACAGGGTACTGCATCCCCTGGCTGCATTGCTTGTTGCCAACATAGGGTACGACACTCCCTAGTATCTTTTCAGAGCGCCATGAGCGTCATTTTGTTGCAAACATAGGGTACGACATTCCTCAGTCACATCTCAGTGAGCCATGAGCCTCATCTCATATCCAAACACAGGGTACTACATCCCCTGGTTGCATTTTATTTCCAGCATAGGGTACAACATTCCCTATTATAATCTAAGTGAGCCACGAGCTTCATCTCATTTCCAAACACAGGGTACTATATCCCCTGGTTGCATTTTATTTCCAACATAGGATACGACATTCCCTAGTAGCATCCTAGAGCGCCATGAGCCTCATCTTATCGTCAACACAGGGTACTACATCCCTGATTGCCTTCATTCTTGTTAACACTGGGTACGACATCCCCTATTATTTATAAAAAATGTATCTTCTTCAATTCTTTATTCTGCAATAGCAAAGATAGTTTAATGTGTTTTCAATAACTCACAAAAATTTCCTAGTGTAAACTAGGGCAGAAAATTTTTGTTCGTTTTGTTTGTTTGTAATGGCTTGTAGGTTTTTCTGCAAAGCACAGATTAGATGTGCAAAAATAAGATTCTAGCTCTTGCCGGAGAAAATAGAATGTTTGATCTTGATACCAGCCACAATCAACTTTGACATAATGTATCCGGAGAGAGAATTTCAAGATCCATCTTTCCATCATCTGATTAAGAAACAAGCCTGCAAGAATATTTCATAATCTGTTGAATCGAGGGCATCAAGTTTCAGTCTAAAGTCAATGAGAGAAGCAAGTCAAGAATCAAGACTAGGCTCCAGATGGCATTTAGATATGAATTTTGTAACTCTTAGATTTCAAGAGTATGTAATTTTCTTTTCATTTGATGTAATAGTCGGAACTGCGGATCGGAACCTCGACAGAACTTTAGTCGGCTCTTCCTCTAAGCATACTCCCTCACTCTTCTTCCACTTGAACTACACTTGACCTGATTCTCTTATAACCCGGGATATGTAGGCTGCCTAAAATCAAAGCTCGGTCGCATCTTTTTCTTTTATCTTTTTTTCCTTTTCTAATAATAGTGATGTCAAAATTAGTCACTGTGTTCATTTTCTTTGCCTGAAAACTCTTCATGTTTCTATGCAAAGAGGGACATGCTGTGAACAACTAATTTTTGACCACACCCAAGTTCTATACTATTTTGATGTAAATATTTCTTTTAGGTCTAATCTTAATATTTTAAATTTTTATCTTACTCTTAATTATTTAAGAAATTAAAAACAACAAAAATATTCACATTCTTAGAATATAAGATTTGTTCCTATGTTTAAATAGAAAAAAAAAAAATATATATATATATATATATATATATATATATATATATATTATCGTCTTTCATTGAAAAAAATTAATTAAATAATAAAAAGAATTAAAAAAAAAACCTCCCAAACTTCCCACTCCCTCATGTCTCTCACCCCCCACATCCCCTAACTCCCAACTTCAAAACTCACATTCCCTACTCCAATTGTAACCAAAAAAAAAAAAAAACACTACTGAAATTGGTTTATAAAAAGGAGGAGACCTAAATCAGATAGGGGGGAGTTTTGAAGAAAACGGCGCTCCATGTTGAACGCAAAAAGAGAGACGCAAATTGTCCAGTTGACAGAATTGTCTTCTCAATTTATTGACAAAGTTCCATATCAAAGGTTCATTTTCTTTAATCTAATTTGATTCATCTCCTATAATCCATTGTTTGCCTTACATGAATGCTTTTTTTTTTTTTTAGTTTTGTTTAAATATTTCATTATGTAATTTTGTTTGCTTGATTCATATCGATTCTGTTAGCAATTAAATAAGTAAATTTTCTCCATAAGTATTTTTAAATGTTCATGACTCGGCTTCTTCATGAAAAAGACTGTTTTACTATTACCTCCAAATGGTAACTTACCCCAGCAAGTTTGCTGTCAAGTTTTTGATGCACAAGGAATTGAAATTGAACTTTGAATTTAGACTCAAGTTGACATATGGTTTAGTGTAAATTAAATAGAGTATTTTTGATGTGTAGAGAACTCATTTCAATATCTAGTTAGGTGTTGATGTCAGGGAAACAATGTTAAACCTAAGTTTATTACTAAAACGTGGAACGGTGAGGCACACGTTATATATAATTATTCATTTATCGTGAGTGAAACAAATATATTTATGTGTGCAAAATGTTATAAAATAACGATTGTAAAGTAAATAAATTAAAGACGAGTGTAGAGAGAAACTGATATATTATTGAATTTTCAAATTGATGTACATAATGAACTGAAATCTCCTCTGTTTATTGAAGAAGCAAGCTGCTGTGTAAGCTGCTACTGCAAGATGCTGTGTAAGCTGCTTGTAAGCTACTACTGTATCAGATATAGATAATCTTCTTCCGGGGGTAATGTTTATCCATAACGGAATACCAAAATGATAAGCTTCTTCAGGAGGCTTATTTCCAATAGAGTACTAAATAGATAAACATGTTTACGGCAGTGTCCCATATGGCTAAGCTTCTTCAGGAAGCTTATTTACAACGGAGTACTAAATGAACATCCATTATATAATATATATTTATAACACTCCCCCTTGGATGTTCATTAAAAGATAATGTGCCTCATTAAAACCTTACTAGGAAAAACCCCGTGGGAAAAAAGTTCTAGTGAAGGAAAAAGAGTACACATATTTAGTAATACGCATTGCTAGGTGCCTCATTAAAAATCTTATAAGGAAAACCCTGTCGGAAAAAACCTTAGTAAGGAAAAAAGAGTGCATCGCGTATTTTACTCCCCCTGATGAAAACCTTGTTTCAAAATATTTGAGTCCTCCGCATTCCAATCTTGTATACCATCTTCTCAAAAGTTGAAGTTGGCAAAGATTTAGTGAATAAATCTGTCGGATTGTCACTTGAACGGATTTGTTGCACATCAATGTCACATTTTTCTAAAGATCGTGTGTGTAGAATAATTTTGGTAAAATGTTCTATCACCTTTTATAAATCCTCCTTTCAATTGGGTTATGCATGCAACATTGTCTTCGTATAAAATTGTGGGTCTTTTCTCACATTCCAAATCACATTTTTCTTGAATAAAATAAATTATTGATCTCAACCATACGCATTCCCTACTTGCTTCATGAATAGCTATTATCTCATCATGATTTGAAGAAGTAGCAACAAGTTGCTCGGTTGAAGCTGGATTTAGAAAGGATCAGCAGCGGTGTTACTGGAGTTTCTTGTTCCCGCGCCCCCTGGTACCGAGACCCCCGGTAATCTCTTGCAGGGCGCACAAGGCCCTTAGTCTTACCTCATGCAGTTTATGCTTTCTTGTTGGCTTGGCGGTGCTTTCCTTCCTCTGTGGAGAGAAGACAGAAAAATTTCGGTAAACCGATGCATGAGTTGAGGCTCCCATGTCCCGCCGACCCCCCGAAAAAGTAAGGGCTCATAGGGAGTCAGAAGCAAGCAGAGTAAAAGGCGGGTAAAACTCACATAAACAGAGGGGGAGACACATTCATGAAAAGCGAGAAGCCCTGCCGTGGGGGACTGACCAACTATGAAGCGACCAGCTCGGTGAAAACGAACCCCGTATTCCATGTGAGTCAGTTGACTTCGATTAGACCAGACCGCCCCATAGAGGAACGTGCCCACGAGGGCACTTTTCTACTCCCCCCAATCTTCACTTTACGCCACGCCGACTCCCCTTTCGTCATGCCTCCTTGGTTCGGGACGAAGCCAAGCCGATACTGCGCTCCTACGTGAGGAGGGGGAAGCTAGCCTAGCGTGCTAGAAACCTACAGGGAACAAGAGCCAGATCGAAGACATTCATTTCATTCTTTTATACCCCTCTCTTCTTAGTTGCTCCTCTTTCTAGGGATCTAATGGTCGTAGACCACCTTCTTGTGACTATGTTGAAGAATTCTTTCCCCCCTTTGAGTTCTCGAGTGAAAGGGTCCAAGCCATAGGAAAATATCTAGTTTCTCTCGCAACATATCTAGTTTATCCTGAAGCAGCATTTCTCGAACGGCATTTGGAAGTGTTGCTGACTTAACATTTAGGTTTCGGCATAACAAAGCTTGCACTGTCTTTTCGCACTTAGGCGCATAGCGTGCCACGGCGAACGAATACAAAGGTCAAAGGCTTTATTATTGAGAAAGTAAAAGGAGGTTATTCAGTAGCCATCGTAGGTTTCATTACTTTTCTTGCATTCCGTCGCAGATGGAGCTGTTAGAAAGAATTACCGATCGTCGGGAAGAGAAGGGGAATGAATCTTTTTTTGGGGAATAATCACTCTTGTCGCGTCTGGAGTTGTAGATAGTAGGGGGAATCGCCTTTCGAGTTGTTAGAAAAAACACAGTTGTTAAAGTGAAAAGAACTGTATTTTTTGACTTTTAAATAAGAATAATTATCCGATCAAGGGCTAACCCACGCACGGATCGTCCTGTACATCTTCGTGCTCCCTGGGTGCAGGAAAAAATGTGAGCTATGCGCCTCCTCCAAGATATCATGGCACAGGTCACTGTCCTGAGGAACACATACTCGTCCCCGGAATAGAAGTGTGCCAACTCGGGCTAATCGACTCCCAGCCTAGCTAGACCTGGTGAAAGCAATCAAGCCAAAGCAATACTTATTCCTTCAACGGTAAGGGCTGCAGATTAGTTATCCGTGAATGAGAACTCGTTTTGCTTGTTGGCTGGTAGCTCCATGGTTGGTTAGCTCGAAAGCTAGTTTTGACTCTTTGATCGTCGAGAAAGAAAGGTGTGATTACCTGAGGTGATAGATTGCTTTGTGGAGCGCCATGATATGACAGTACCTCCTAAGTAAATACGTACCCGGTTTGAGATCGAGCTTTGTGGGGATCAGATAAATAACCTACATCTGCATAACCAACAAGATCTGCACTATCTTTGTTAGCATAAAACAAACTCATATCAAGAGTTCCCTTTAACTATCGCAATATATGCTTAATCTCGTTCCAATATCTCCGTGTAGGAGAAGAACTATATCTTACTAGTAAATTAACAGAAAATGCTATGTCAGGCCTTGTAGCATTAGCAAGATACATTAATGCACCAATTGCACTGAGATATGGTACTTCAGGACCAAGGAGTTCCTCATTCTCTTCTGAAGGGCGGAAAAAATCCTTATTCACTTCAAATGATCGAACAACCATTGGTGTACTCAATGAGTGCGCTTTGTCCATGTAAAAGCGTTCCTATGACCCTTTCTGTATAGGCAGATTGATGGATAAAGATCCCGTCTGCTAAATGTTCAATTTGCAGACCAAGAAAAAGTTTTGTCTTTCCAAGATCTTTCATCTCAAATTCTTTCTTAAGATATTCAATTGCCTTTTGGAGCTCTTCTGGAGTTCCAACAAGATTTATGTCATCAACATAAATAGCAAGTATAACAAATTCTGATGCCATTTTCTTTATAAAAATACATGGACAAATAACATCATTTATGTAACCTTCTTTCAGCAAATATTCACTAAGGCGATTATACCACATGCGCCCAGATTGCTTTAAACCGTACAAAGATCTTTGTAATCTGATTGAATACATTTCCCGAGATTTTAAATTTGCTTCGGGCATTTTAAATCCTTCAGGGATTTTCATGTAAATTTCATTATCAAGTGACCCGTACAGATAAGCTGTAACCACATCCATTAGATGTATTTCAAGCCTTTCATGTAAGGCTAAACTGATGAGATATCGAAATGTTATGGCATCCATAACGGGTGAATATGTTTCTTCATAATCGACTCCAGGTCGTTGTGAGAATCCTTGTGCGACAAGGCGAGCCTTGTATCTTTCAACTTCATCTTTATCATTTCTTTTTCGCACAAAAATCCATTTATGACCAACTGGATTTATACCAGCAGATGTTTGGACTACTGGCCCAAAGACCTCTCTTTTAGCAAGGGACTTCAATTCCGATTGAATTGCCTCTTGCCATTTTGGCCAATCAGATCTTTGTCGACATTCTTCGACAGATCGGGGTTCAAGATCTCACTATCTTGCATAATGTTTAGTACAACATTATATGCAAAAATATTATCCACCACTATTTCAGATCGATTTAAATCAATCCCATGAANTGCATAATGTTTAGTGCAACATTATATGCAAAAATATTATCCACCACTATTTCAGATCGATTTAAATTAATCCCATCACCAGTAGAACTTATTAAAAGTTCCTCACTCACCTGAGTCTCGGGTTCATTGATTTCTTCAGGAATCTCAGAACTAATCAGATCTTGGGTCTGTTCAAGAGATCCCTTCATAGTATTATTTTGATAATTTGTCGATTTCCTTTTTCTAGGATTTCGATCCTTAGAACCCAGAGGCCTACCACGCTTCAGGCGTGTTTTGGGTTTACTAGCTATCATGCTAGTAGATGGTCCTGCGTTCGGATAGGCTNGATTACATATAGGGGTACGTGGATCAAAATGAGATAATGATGAAACTTTCCACACAATTTCTCTTTTGATTTCCTTTTTCTCTCCCCCTAATTGTGGGAAATTTGTTTCATTAAATCGACAATCTGCAAATCGAGCAATAAATAAATCTCCTGTCAATTGTTCAAGATAGCGAATAATAGAGGGTGATTCAAACCCAATATATATTCCTAACCTTTTCTGTGGGCCCATCTTACTACGCTGTGGTGGTGCTACTGGCACATATACAGCGCATCCAAAAATTCGTAAATGGGCAATATTTGGTTCATGACCAAAAACTAATTGTGACGGAGAATATTTATTATAATGTGTCGGTCTGAGACGAATAAGTGATGCTGCATGCAAAATAGCATGTCCCCAAACAATAGTGGGCAATTTTGTTTTCATAAGTAGTGGTCTTGCTATCAATTGTAGGCGTTTAATAAATGACTCTGCAAGGCCATTTTGAGTATGAACATAAGCTACAGGATGTTCAACTTTTATCCCAATTGATAGACAATAATCATCAAAAGCTTGAGATGAGAATTCTCCAGCATTATCAAGGCGAATAGCCTTTATAGGATAATCTGGGAATTGTGCCCTTAATCGAATTATTTGGGCTAATAGCTTTGCAAACGCCAAGTTGCGAGATGATAAGATGCATCTATTAGGACCATAAAATAGCTAAACAACTCACTTGGTGGGTGAATAAGTCCACATATATCCCCATGTATACGCTCTAAAAAGGCAGGAGATTCTATGCTAACCTTCATTGGTGATGGTCTAGTTATCATTTTACCTTGATAACAAGCATCACAAGAAAATTCATTATTTGTAAGAATCTTCAGGTTCTTTAGTGGATGTCCACTTGAATTTTCAATAATGCGTCTCATCATTATTGATCCAGGATGGCCCAAACGGCCATGCCAAAGCTCAAAAGTATTTGAATCAGTAAACTTCTGGTTTACGATAGAGTGTGCTTCAACTGCACTGATCTTTGAATAGTATAAGCCAGAAGATAAAGTTGGTAACTTTTCTACAATGCATTTCTGGCCAGAAATATTCTTTGTATACAAAGATATTCCTCGTTCATTTCATCTATTGTCTCAACATGATACCAATTTCGGCGGATATCTATAAAACTCAACAAGTTTCTTCGGGACTTGGAGGAGAATAATGCATTGTTTATAATAAGTTTTGTTCCCTTAGACAGAAATACAATTGCTCTTCCGGAGCCTTCAATCAAACTTATATTACCAGAAATTGTAGAAACATTTGCTTTTTCCTTATGCAAATAAGAAAAGTATTTCTGATCTTTGAATATGGCATGAGTTGTTCCACTATCAATTACACAAATATCTTCATGATTGGTCTTTGATCCAAACATAATTTGAGGATTATCCATATTCTTCAAAACGACATAAACAAAATATATTATAATAAACGTTATTATCAAAACGTAACTTATATTACATAGCCATACTATCTACTACAAACAACAAAAATTAAAATATTTACATTTCTACAGATTCATCAGCGATTACATGACTTGTTTCTCCTTCTGGGAGTGCAAAGTAATCAGCTACATCCAAATGCATGAAGTCTAAATTATCTTCAAAAATAAAATTTGCTTCAGTATTTTTGTCTGTCTTCTTCAGGGAGGCTTGATAATGCTCAACCAGGTGCTTTGGCGTACGACATGTACGTGACCAGTGCCATTTCCCCCCACATCTATAGCATGCATTTTCTGCATTTGTTGCTTGCACCGTTTCATGCTTTTGTTCCTTCCTTTTCCACTGCTGGTGGTTAGGAGGGTTCTTTGGTGCATTATTATTACCATGATTATATTTTCTTCCCCGACCACGGCCATGACCACGACTGGGGCCACGACCTCTTCCATACTTAGCTTGGTGGAAGTTCGTCTCATTCACTTCAGGGAATGGACAAGAACCAGTTGGTCGGCTTTCATGGTTTTTCATTAATAGCCCATTATGTTGCTCGGCTACAAGAAGATGGGAGATAAGTTCAGAATACTTTTTGAATCCCATCTCTCGATATTGCTGCTGCAGGAGCATATTCAAGGCATGAAAAGTGGTGAAAGTTTTCTCCAAAATATCATGATCGGTAATATTATCACCACATAATTTCAATTGGGAAATAATCCTGAACATAGCAGAATTATACTCACTGATAGATTTAAAATCTTGTAGCCTTAAATGAGTCCAGTCATAACGTGCCTGTGGAAGAACGACCATCTTCAGGTGGTCATATCTATCTTTCAAATTATTCCACAGTATGACTGGATCTTTAACAGTGAGATATTCCATTTTCAAGCCTTCATCAAGGTGATGGCGTAGGAATATCATGGCTTTGGCACGGTCTTGGTTTGATGCTTGATTTTTGTCCTTGATGGTGTCTGCCAGACCCATCGCATCAAGATGAATTTCAGCATCAAGCACCCA
Organism: Nicotiana knightiana; assembly: GCA_005239525.1. Lineage (NCBI taxonomy): Eukaryota > Viridiplantae > Streptophyta > Magnoliopsida > Solanales > Solanaceae > Nicotiana > Nicotiana knightiana. The sequence continues at coordinate 111,540 of ML391870.1, read as the reverse complement.
AGACATGTAGCTTTTGCCCGATATATCCAGGGCTACAAATTCAAGTTTAGAAAGATTTGACATTATTTAGAAAAAGAAAGTTCGTACCTTTGATACTTTCAAAGTATTTGCTCGAGATGGCAGAGTCTCGTGCTGATAACGTGTTATAAAATAACGACAGTAAAGTAAATAAACTAAAGACAAGTGTAGAGAGAAACTGATATATTATTGAACTTTCAAACTGATGTACATAATGAACTGAAATCTCCTCTATTTATAGAAAAAGGAAGCTGTTGTGTAAGCTGCTACTGTAAGCTGCTACTGCAAGCTGCTGTGTAAGCTGCTACTGTACTAGATGTAGATAATCTTCTTCCGGGGGTAATGTTTATCCATAACGGAGTACCAAAATGATAAGCTTCTTCAAGAGGCTTATTTCCAATAGAGTACTAAATAGATAAACATATTTACGGTAGTGTCCCATATGGATAAACTTCTTCAAGAAGCTTATTTACAACAGAATACTAAATGAACATCTATTATATAATATATATTTATAACACCAAAAAGAAAATCTACATTTAACAATAAAACTGTTGGTGTGTTGGTTAATAACTTAGGTGGATATAGAATATGGCTAGCTGCTGGAGTGAGAGTGATGTTTTGGTGATGTTTTTTTTAGCATTAAAGATTAAGAATACAACAATTTATGTTGGTTGAATCAAGTGATCGATGTTAGGAATAAAACAAGTAATTGAATTCATAAGAGTTACAAGAATTTAGATAATCAACATTTTCCTTAAGGAACTAGCTATTTGTACTACTGATTACTATTAAACCGTAAAATTTAGCAATCTTATGCTTTAACGTGGCGCGAACCGCAATATGCACAAAACCAAATTATGTACACATACGCGTGACATGATTTAAGCGCCGATTTTCAAAATAAAATCAAGTTACGCGTTCGTGCGGCTTTGGAGTTTTTCTTAAATAATTAAGCGTGATAAATTATGCACACGTTCGTGTGACATGATTTTTGACACGTCCAATTCAAACAGGTATATGCATATGTAACCCGTGTTAAAATAATTCTTTAAAAATAAATAGTTGAATAATAAGAAGCGGTAAAATGCAAATGCACATAGGTATTAAAATAAGTAATTAAATAATTTAGGCCAAGTATAAATCATTAAGCGACCGTGCTAGAACCACGGAATTCGGGAATGCCTAACACCTTCTCCCGGGTTAATAAAATTCCTTACTCGGATTTCTGGTCCGCAGACAATTTAACAAAGTCAAAATTCCTCGGTTTTGAGATTTCTAATAAATAAACGGTGTCCCGGAACACCGTAAAAAATTCGGGTGGCGATTCTGAAACAAATAAATAAATCCCAAAATCGAATAATGTCACTTTAATTGGAAAAACTCCCTTCTCCCACCCTTCTCGTAATTATGTCAGGCGAACGTGTACAAAATCACGATGATAAATTAAATTGCGCCTAAAGCAGGCTACGATGTTAAAGAATTATTGTCCTAAGCTAATTTGAGATTATTGTAAAAACATAGTCATAGACTTATTGTGGAGAAAGGGTAGACTTTGGCTAATAAAATTTAAATCAATTATGTGCAAATCATTATCCAAAGATAAGCCAAAAAATTTATAATTAATTCTTATAACTAATCCTACAACTCATTATTCTTCCTAATCTACGTTTTTAAAGCAAAAGATGGACCTCCCCATTGTCAATACTAAAATACCAATAACTCTGTTCTAAGTTACCAAATCAAATGAGATCAAACGCAGAACAAAGATTCAATATCAGGTTGAGTCCATTTTCTATAAGCATTATGAAACAATATTCATAAGTGACACATCAAGCAATGCAAACAGAAATGGAAGTCATATAATCAACTGAAGAAGTAAATCGAGTAATGTAATTTCAATTGAAAACAAATTTTGTCTTTAAGATACCACAAGCAAGCAAGGATCCACACAAATCTTTTCATTCAACCATCATATAAGAACAATATAAGCTAAGTACATGGGGTTTCCCCAGCAGAGTCGTCAGAGCTGTCACACTTCCTTTTTCACCTGTAAAGGTAATAAGGGAGTCTTTTTCCAATTTAAGTGGCATTATTCGATTTTTGGGATTTATTTAATTGTTTTCAGAGTCGCCACCCGAATTTTTTTACGGTGTTCCAGGACAATATTTGTTTATTAGAAATCCGAAAATCGAGGAATTTTGACTCCGTTTAAATTGTCTGTGAACCAGAAATCCGGGTAAGAAATTCTGTTAACCTGGGAGAAGGTGTTAGGTACTCTCGAGTTCTGTGGTTCTAGCACGGTCGCTTAATGATTAAACTTGGCCTAAATTGTTTGATTACTGATTTTAGTACCTAAGTGCATATTTATATTTTTACCGCTTTTATAGTTCAACTATATTTATCTTAAGACGGGTTACATATGCGTATTCCCGTGAAAATTGGACGTGTCAAAATCATGTCACGCTAACGTGTACATAATTTACGATACTTGATTCCTTTGAAGAAATAGCCAAAGCCACGTAAGCGCGTGTTTATGTTTTGGTTGTAAAAAGAAATCGAAATCACGTCACGCGAACATGTACACGATTACGATAATAATTTCAAAATCTGTATCTCTACAAGTGTTCATTTTAATCTTTATTTGTGTTACGAAAACGTATACACAATTAATAAAATTTTGTTATTATTAAGATTATTTCGTCCAAAGTTGCGTGAACGCATATCTTGATTTTAATTTTTAAAAATTATAATTATGTCACGCGAACGTATACATAATCACGATAATAGATTAGAACACACCTAAAGCGAATAACAAATATTTGCGTTATTGAGCTTTTAACAACATTAAAAGCTTGAAATAATCAATTTCGTGCCTTTTGTGCCTCTTTCTGTATTGGACAACATGTTGATACAGTACGTCAAAGAGAGGGAAAAAAAATCCATATCAATGTCACTTACATAAAATTTTCATACCAGTAAACTACTTTAAAACATTGAATAGGCAAACAAAAGTCAACACAGAGTACTAGAGAGGCGAATATCTGATTAAGTTCAGATGAAACATTCACAAACAAATTGCATATATTCACACGTCTATAATTTATCCACTTTGGTATATCCACACTGTGTTCAAGGCTCCATGACAATTCTTCAGATCAACAAAAGATTGTAAGACCAAATATACGGGAATCCTCTTAAATCTATCTTAGCAAAAAATATTTCAATTTTTTTTCTATAAGTAAAAGACGTGGCATCTAGGGGGAATCATGCCATTGCTAATAGTAGTTCATCAACTGAATTCAGAGAATACATTTCAATTTGTTCATTAAAATAAATTACATCATCATAAACTCCAATACATTCAGGAATTATCAAGTTACCTCAAAGGGACAAGGAAAAGAGATCTGGACTAAATAAAGACCGGAAAAATGAAAGATGGATTTCAACAACAGTTGAAGTGCAACGACAACTAATTTCAGCCCTTAAAACGCCCAGAAATTGATAATTAACACTTCCCTTTCAGGCGAGATTCAAACACAGATTTGCGACTTTCCGAGCTAGGTGAAGGAAGATGGGGGTCGCCGTTTAAGGCATTTTTCGGCCAGATCTATCACCGGCCTGTTAGCGACGATACAAGGTGAGGAAAACGAGAAGTGAAGTTGTTTTGGCCATGGCGAGTCACAGCAAACGGCGATGGCCGCGTGAGGAGGAGTCTGCCGACGTTTTGGTTCAGAAGGTGGGGATATCAACGAGTGAGGGATTTTTCTTTTTCCCTCTTTGTTTTGGGATCAGTTATCATGAAGAAGAAAAAGCAGGTTCAGGGTGGGGGGTGCGCCATTTCTTCAAAGGGGAAGGTCTTCAGATTTTTTTCTTCGTTTATCTATTTTTTGTTGGCCCTTCAATTTTTTCTATCTCTCTCGTTCGCCTCCTTTTTCTATTTATACATTAATGTGTTTTAACTATGTGAATATGGGTAGTTGAATAGAAAATCATGGAGATCATGTGTTGTGTGTGCATATGACCTAAGGAAGTGAGTGAGAACATGGTGCAATGGGGTGCTATATATATATATATATATATATATTAACTTTTTAAAATCTTTTTTTATTAAATAAAAATATTAACCCACTTCTTTTAGACAAAGAAAAATATGAATGATACTAAGAAAATACATAAAACACTAGCTTTTGTAAAAATGTAAATTAAAAGAAACCACAATTTTTTTTGTTGTAAATTTTCTTTTTCTCCGTACAATTAGAAATAAAATTTGTACTATAAATATATGAATATTTTTTTAAAATTTTAATTTTCTTAAATATAAACCTATTAAAAGTAACATAAAAGTTTAAAAATATAAACATTAGACCTCAAAGAAATATTTACGCTAAAATAGTATAAAACGTCAAAAATTAATTGTTTACTGTGATTGTAGATTGAGTAGAGGTATGGGAAGAGGATTGATAAGGTAAACGCACACATTGGAAGGCAAGGGACCAAATTTTGAGGGGTAGAGATACATGGTGAAGCAAGGTTAGAGCTGTATCAACAACATGACGATATTTTCTTTCGGCTGCACCAACAATTTGTGGAGTGTAAAGAGGACTTATTAGGTGTTGAATGCCATGATTCAACAGAAGATACTTGAGAGCGACAAATTTGCCTCCTCCATCCGTATAGAGTGTTTTAATTGACATATGAAACTGATTTGTTATCATGCGTGTGAAGTTTAGAAATTTATATATCCTTAACTTCCGAGTTAGCTTTCATGGAAAACAACCAAAGTGTATTTGGTATAATGATCAACAAACGCCACATAGAAACGAAAATTATCAAAAGAAGAGATAGGAGAGGGACCCCAAACATCATCAAATGGTTTCGTACTAGAAATAGTGTTAACCAAAGGGTAGTCGATGACTTTTATTACATAGACATGAATTGCAAAATTAAGGTGAAAGACTCATTATTCACTTCTAGAAGCTTAAAAGATGAAACGCAAGCTTTAATGATGCGAGGTTGTGGGTGACCAAGTCGAGAATGCTAAAGATGGAGCGATGGTGATACTTGCCTGGTGAAATGAACTTTTGGGACACTAGGCGATGAACAACTTGCTGTAGATGGCCATTTATAGATATCTCCATTACTCAGACCTTGCAGCAGACATGCTCCCGTGTTCAAATCCTTCACAAGAAAAGAATAAGGAAAAATTCAATAGAGGTTAGATTTTGTGGACAAAATTTCGCAACAAAAATTAATATTTTCTTAATGTAAGCAGAGCATAAAATATTGCGCAGTTTAAAGGAAATGGGAAGCGAGAAGAGTAGTAGTGTGGCCTATGTGTGTGATAGGAATAGTTTTACCATCTCCAACAATGATTTCATCCTGGCCTGTAGAGATTGAGAACTGTTGGTAATGTGATGAGAAGCTCCAGAATCAACTATCCAGTTGCTGGAAGGGCTGGAAGCATAAGCCATACAATTGAAAAAGTTGGCTTGAGCTTCAATTGCATTATGAGACCTTGAGCGACAAACTTTGGCTATATGACCATATTTATCGCATAACTGACATTGGATACGTTTCTGGTTGTTGCGATTAGTGTAAGAGGGATTGAAAGGTGTAGGATATTGGAATAAGAGTTATGGGACTTTTTGTGAAATTGGGCAGTGATGATTGGTGCGACACTCTTTGGCTCTGAATGTTTTATGAACATTTCATGTGCCAGCAGTTTGTTGTAAAGTTCTTCAAAGGAGATAGGGTTATCTCTAACCCTAATAGTAGCAGAGAGTTCTTTGTAGTCAGAACCTAGACCACTTAGAACTTTGATATGATGGCAATTTCTTCATCCAACAACGAGGTACCACTAGAGGCGAGATCATCAACGATTGATTTTATTTCTTTCATGTATTCACCAACTGAACGACAATCCTTTTTGAGGTTGGCAAGAGTATGACGAAGGCTGAATATGCATGCGTGGTTGAGATTTATTGGCAGTATATTCCAGGCATAGTTGGCAATGGATGCGTGAGCTATCAGAGGTGTTATTATGGGATCAACTTATGGCATTGCGAACCAGACTGTCTTGCCTTAGCCAAAGGCGAAAGGCGAAAGGCGTTGTTGGGAACTGATTTGTTAGATTCATCTGGAATATGAGTGGGCGNAGAGTCGAGGCATGAAAAAACTTATCTATGATCTGCTTATTTCCAAGTACGTATCATCCGCTGCCTTATCCGCCGTCTCTGCGGCCGCCAAAAGCCTACCCTCTCTCGGATATTGAGTGGGTTGACCCGGGAAGAGATCCGGACGAACCTTCCAACAAGCAGAATAGAAGTTGACCATAAGGCCATCTCGGGCATGGGAAAGAAAGGCGGCGGACAACCGACTTAACTGGAGAGCCTAAACGGCATTGAGGATGAGTCCACCGGTCGACAAACGGCTTCTATCTACAGGTGCTTTCATTATGGATCGGTCGACTTGTCACAGGAGTGTATATTGATTACAATAGAGAAGTTTATATACAAGTCCAAGAGGAGAAGGGAGAGAGGAGACAGAGTTCTATGTACATAAGATTCTTGTGGAGATAAGAAAGAATATACAATTAAACTAGGAATGTGTATCCTTATCAAATTCTTGCACGTTCATTACAAAAAGGTAAAAGGCAAAGGCTTTTAAATCATCCTTTTGTAGTACTAGTACTAGAAGAAAAGAAAATTTTGTACGTGAAACTGAGGTGATGAAATAAACTTTGGCCTCCCATTTGTTTTTTCATGAAATGTGCTTAACGACCTTGCATTCATCCTTGAAAAGCTTAGGACACATAAGTGTACTGTTAGCTTCCTTTGAGAAAATTTCAGTTTTCTTTTTGCCATTTGTTTCTTTAATTAAGAATATCAGAAAATTCCAACCTTAGTTTTGTTAATCAGGTTATCTTTTGTGGTTACAATCACTTTGTTTGCTCCATCTACTAGTTTTCTAAGGCGAATTTAGAATTTCAATCAATAAGTTCAAAAATGTAAATTATTTTATTCTCTAAAAGGAAATTGTATTATGGATTGATGGATAATTGGGCCTTGTTAGGGTACAAATAACAAAACAGATATTCGGATCCTTTTGCATAGGGACTTTTTTTTGTATATATACGAGATTTTAAACTTATTTACCCGATTTTTCTAAGTTTCATATTTACAGAAAGTAACTAATTTTTTTTTACAAAATATATACAAATCCGGTCAAAATATACATTTTATCTATGACTTAAATACAAACTTTTTGTACAAAATTCGGTCAAAAACTATATTACATGCAATTTATATACTATTTGTATACAATTATGCAAGTTGTAGATATTTTGTATACGGTTTCTACAAGCGACATACAAAATATATACAATTTTTTTATGTCTTCTTTTTCAAGTTTCAATCTGAAATTCCAACCAAAGCCCCCTCGAATTTTCATCAAATTCTCTCAAATTGGGATATAAACTCTAAAAGATATTCTCAATCATTTGCAACAACACCTAATCCAAACAAATAATAAGTTTGCATATTTCGATTTTCGAATTCAAAGCTCTAAGCTTTCTAATGGCTATCGATGGAGTTTAAGCTCATATATACGCGACCAATTTCAGTTTAGTTTCAATTACAGCGTCAATTAGTTTCAGTTTAATTCCAAACGCCACTCCTATTGACAATATCTTGTTTATTCATCTTTAAAAAAGTTTTGCTAATTTGTATTGGTGTTTCATGTATGTATTCTATGGCTTTTAACTAGTTGAATCATTTTTTTTCACTATTCTTCAAAGCTCCGAGCATGTTCATCTGCAAAAGCCGAATCGAAGAGGAACTGAGAAGAAAAATATCTATACAAAAAGGAAAACAGAGAAGAATGAAGCTTAAAATGGGTAAGATTGGAGTCTAATATATTATTTTGTATATAAATAATAAATTATATATGCTAATATAATTAAGTAATAACCTCTCTACGAGGGTTAGATAAGTTGGTCATGTAGTATAGATACGCAAAAGTCACTTTTGCATTTTGGGAGAATGTACAAATTTGTACCATTGTTGATTTTTTGACCCTGGAAAATAGCTTAGTGTCAGATTTTAAAGCACGACAGCTAAAATTTCAGCAAGTTATGATGATCGTTAGGATTGTGAATGTCAAGATTTGTGGCAAAATCCTGACGATCACCTGAATTTTTCAACCACAATACTGAAAAATCTGGTGAACCTTAAATTTGCCACAAATCTTGACGGATCATAATTTTTTTTAGCATTGTGACTTCATTTCTAGTGCTTAAAAAATTCTGCTTCCCAAAATTCTAATATGTGTGCTTCAAAATTCTGTCTGAAGCCTTTTTCCCAAACACTTTTCTTAATGAGCTCAAGATGTAAATGATGGTCCTAAAAAGGTCCATCCAACATAATTTCAGTTTTTTGTAAGGACAAATCCAAATTAGGGCGGGGGTAAACCAAATAAAAAGCACACTCCTACTTCTACTTCATATTTTGAGGTGAAAAAGTTTCAAAATGATCTTAATTTATATTCACTAAAAATGGACCATATGTCACACCTTTGTAAATAATTCTCTTCCTTAATTCGAATTTTTTTTTCTTCAAAATTTATTCATGTATAGCTAATGACAATGAATGAAAGTTAACTATGTAATGTAGCAAATATTTGTAAGCAACATAATGCATGTTCTTTTATTTTTTTAAAGTAAAGTAGTCAGGTTATAATTTTTGGAGGCACTGAGCATTAGACGCATACTTATTATTTTGCATGCTCTTACTGGTAGTCTGCACACCTAAATTAAAAGTTTTGATAAAAACTTCTAGTGTATAAACAATTCGCTTGATCGAGGGCCTAATGGAGGATGGTATTTTTGCGAGTGGAAATGACACCAGGTAGCCATTTTTAAGTATGTTGTTTAAAAAATATCCAAAGCTTACAATGTATTTGAAGATTAGCCGGTTTTTCTCAAACTTCAGGACACGATATCTTAGAGTTTAAACCTCAAAGTTCAAACTTCAGGACACCATGTCTTAAAGTTCGAAATTTTTTTCCAGAAGTTCGAATCTTATGTTCTGAATTTAAATTAGTAATTCAGAAATTCAATACGCATAGTCCTGAATTTCAAATTAGTACTTCAAAAATTCAGGACACTAAGTCCTGAATTTCCAAATTTAAAATACTTAGTCCTGAAGTTTGGGTTAATCTTTAAATACATTATAAATTATGGATATATTTTAAATAGCGGGTAAAAGTGAGTATGCCGCACTTCGCCCTTTTTTCGAAATGTTAGGAATGTGATGTGCTGTTCACATTGGAGGGCTTAACAAATAGGGTATTTTTGCACTAGTTTTGTAACGTCTAAGATGATTGTGTATTGAAAGTATAACTGAGAACATATATGATTTTTTCTGAGAAGTTTTATTGTGTGTCTCACACTAGTTGTGTAAGGCCCCTTTTTGTCTCACAAATTTATGGACCCAAATCTTACACTTTTAGGTCCACAAATTTGTGAGGCAAAAAAGATTACTCATACAACTAGTGTCAGTTGTATTATATGAGACACAAAATAGATTTTTTTTTCTTTTTCTCATAGTAAAAGGTTATTTTTGACCCTTTACCTTTGTAAGTTTTGTATAGCGGAAGTGAATTTACACTCCATTCAAGGTCAATTTCTAAATGATTGAATTAAAAAGAACAGAAATAAAAAAAGGTTAGAAAAGAAGACTACTCTCGTTGAGCTATATACCAATCGCGAATTTTCTATTTTTTTTCTTAACTGTATATATTATAACATTCAAAAAATTACATCAATATTAGGGCAGTATGAGGTCCCCTGTTGATTGTCATCAACGTCTACAATTGTATCAATATTACAAACATTAATTTTCCTTTCAAAAATAGTTTCTAAGATGTCTGTCCACACTGCATCATTTGCAAACACCGGAAAAACTGCCAAAAATTGGGTCTTGTCAAAAACTTCCTTCTTAGCTCCTTCCTTTGCGAGGAGGTTCGCCACTTGGTTCTGTTCCCCGTAGCTATGGCCTATGACTGGGTTCCCCAGTTGCTCCATCAGATACCTGCATTCAAAAATTATGAGGTTGTGAGTTAAATTACCATGGTTTAACATTTCCAACACCACTTCAGAGCTAGGTCGAGAGCTATTTTTAGCCCCAACAATAGGGCTTGGAGCTCTGCCCTAAGACTATCAGTGTTTGGGAGCCCCCTCATGAAAACTAAAACCCAGTCAACCATGTTGTTTCTGAATACCCTCCCCCCTCCCCCCCCCCCCCCCCCCCCCCCCCCCCCCCCAAAAAAAACCCTTCCATGTGTTAAGGCATGTAACCCTATCAATGTTCAACTTATAGAATCCCCTATCTGGTGGATTCCGCTTCAGGTATAAGGTGGTTGTGGTTATGACAAGCCTAGATATGGCTGCTACATGGTGGTATTCAACGACCTTTTCTATTGTTTGGTGTACATTAATATGATTTCTTTTCTTTTCAAAGACATTAGATTTTCTAGTGAGCCTGATGGCCCAGAGGCAGAAGGGCAATAGTTATTTCCATTTGATGCAAGCATTGTATTCCACATTTTGAAGCCTATGTCATGTGTCTTCCCAGTTTGACATAAAAAAGGGATTGACACTAAGGTTAGGCTTTGCACTGGTGCAGCAATTACTGTCAGAACCCTTTGACATTAGCACATTCAAAGAAGACGTGATTTATGTCTTCTATGGGAGAATCACAAAAGTAGCAGTTAGGATTAATTCTCACTCCAATATGGTGTAAGTGGTTCCCTATAGGCAGCATGTTCTACTGCAGGATCCATATGAAGAATTTAATCTTATTGGGGGTCTTTAGTTTCTAAATCTAGTTGTACTGGTCTTCATTAGAAGTGACATTGTGCATTAGCTCATCAAGGAAGGAGTAGACTGATCTGGTACTAAACAGGCCATTGGGGTTAAGGTTCCAACAGAGGTGGATGTGGTAATGAAAGTGTTTTGAATTATCATGTTGATGTCATGATGGATTGGGTAGGGAATGGAGGTGAAATCCCAAACCCCATTAAAGTACACTTTATTTATCCTGGTGTTCATTCCACTATGGTGCCATGGACCATTAAGGATTTTATCCAGTGGCTGCATCTTGGGAAGCCATGTGTCAGTAAAGAATCTAAGCTTATCCCCTTTGTGAACTACCCATATAGTGCAATTAGTGTATATCTTTTAGCCCTCCTGAACACATTTCCAAGTCCTAGTCTTAGCCTTAGACCTGTTCCCTCCTCCACTATAGTGCTTTCCCATGAGCACCCTAGTCCAAATGAAGGTAGTGTTATTGTAGAGTCTCCAAGCAAGATTGGTGTGGCATGTTTTGTTCTTTAGATGGGCCTGCTGGAGGCCCAACCCTCCCCTGTTTTTTGGTTTGGTGACAGTGGCCCACTTGACCATGTGTAACTTCCCTTTTGTAGGAGTTGTACCTTAAATAAAATTCCTTTGGATTTTATCAATTTGGTTGGTAATGTGGGAGGATAACTGGATGCATTGCATTATATGGTTTGGAATGCTACTAAGGCAAGACTTAGCTAGAGTGGTTCGACCAGCCATGTTCAGGAACTTGGTTTTCCACCCTGCCATTCTACTGTTGAGGTTATGTATGATGAATTGGAAGTCACTATCCCGGGGCCTTTTGTTGAAGATGGGGAAACCTAGGTATTTTCCAAAGTCCCTGGAACCTTTAATACCTAAAATGGCACTGCATCTTGGGGCACACTCTTCCTAGTAGTTGGAAGAAAAAATCACTTTAGATTTCTGGAGGTTGACTTTCTGTCTAGATGCAACATTGAAATTACTCAAGATGGATAATATTGTCTCATAATTTCTGCTATTGGCTTTGGCAAACATAGTGAGATCATCAACAAAGAACATGTGGGAGATTCTAGGCCCTCCCGTGCTGATGTTGATAGGGAACCAATCCTTATCAGTTACATCATTGTCAATATTTCTAGAAATCCTTTCCATGCATACGATGAACAAATAGGGTGACACGGGACTCCCCTGCCTAATGCCTCTACTGTGCTTGAAGTAATCAGTCTGGGTACCATTGACAAGGATGGAAAATGGAGCTTGTAGTGAGACATGACATGATTAAGGTGGTTATTTTAGTGGGTAAGTTGAAGAAGAGAAGGGATTCTCTGATGAAACACCATTCTAACCTATCAAAAGCCTTCTCTAAGTCCACTTTTAGGATCATATTGACATTCTTACCTTTGATGTTTTGGAAGTGGGTAATGTACTCTTGGACCACAATGTCATTATCAACAACTCTTCTATTGGCTAAAAAACTGGCTTGAGTAGGGCCAATGATGTTCTGAAGCAAAGGTTTGATTCTATTGATAACGATCTTAGTGATCAGCTCATACTTGGTGTTGCACAAACCTATTGGCAGTTTTTCAACATTGTGGAATTAGGGAACTTTGGGATGAGGTATCGGTTGGTTTGTTTAATTCAGCAGGTATTATACAAGTGGAGAAGACAATGTGGAAGAATTGGATTACCTTACCAGAAACTATGTGTCAGTGCTTATGATAGAAGAAAGGGTGAAGGTCATCAGGCCCTGGTGCCTTTATGGCCTTGAAGGAGAAGAAGGAACATTTGATCTCAGAGAGCCTAAGGGTAGAGTCAATGTGTTTTGCTCCCTGATAATCAGTAATGTGGCTCTTGTTCAGGATTGAGCTATTATGTTCAGTGGTATATATCTTAGTAAAGTAGTTGAGCATTGTTTCTTTAATGTCATTAGGATCCTGAATACTGTTCCCCACCTCATCTTTTAAAGACATGGTCATGTTCCTATTTCTTATATTAAGTGTGGATATATGAAAGAATTTAGTGTTATCATCTCTCTCACTTAACCAATTAATTTTGGATTTAAGCTTCCAGAAGTCTTCTTCACTCCTAAGAATGACATAGAAATCTTGCTGGAGCTTGGCTTCAAGCTCCTGAAGGAAGGTACTAAAGGGGCAGGCATTGAACTTCTGGATACCAGAAAGTCTAGCAAGGATCTGCCTTTTCCTATGGAAAATATTTCCAAAGACATGTTTATTCCAATCAACCAACCTATTGGTAAAACTAGAGGTAGCTTTCAGGATATCAGTATTGGCTACAAAACTATCTTCCACAAGAGGAAGGAAGTCAGGGTGGATGCTCCACATAGAATCAAACTTAAAAGGCTTGTTGGCCCTGCTCTGACTTTGCTGGATTAGACTTAAAAGAAAAGGACAGTGATCGGAGTGGGTCCTAGGAAGATGGGTAATTGTTGATTCAGGAAACTCTTCTATCCAATCATCAGTTGCAAAGCACCTACCAAGTCTTTCTAGAATTAGGTCTTGATTATTGGTGTATCTTTTATTAGACCAAGTATATTTTGAATCTTTAAAATCTAGATCAACTAATTTGCAATTGTTCAAGGATTTCCAGAATTTGTTGCTTCTATTAGTGTTTAATCTTTTACCCCCAAACATATCCCTGTATTTTAGGAGTAGAATGAAATCCCCCCTCCCAACAAGCCAACTTACCCCGTAGACAGAAGCCAGGTCCTCTACCGTGTTCCAGAGTTGATTTCTATTATTAACACAATTACTAGCATATATAGTAGAAAAAAACCATTTAGTGGAAGAGGGGAGTATCTTGACCATGAAATACACCCCCTGTGGAGTAGTGGATACTTTCTCTAACTTAACAAATTATGTTTCCACAGCACAATCCCGCCAGACAGTCCAACAGCAGGGGATTTGATTGAACATCAAACTTGAGTTCAGCAGTGAGGTGCTTGTGGTCTGACATTCTAGTCTCTAGCAAAACGAGTATGGCAAGGTTATGGAGCTTCACCATAGATGCACAGTGCCTACGAAATTCAGCACTATTGGCCCTGCTAGCATTCCATATTATGAAATTCATTAACAGGGGTTTTTGGTTGGAGCCTTCCTTTTGATTCCCTTCCCCTTGCTAACTTGGATTGGCTTCAACATACACACTAGGGAGACCAGAGTCACTGCTGAGTTTTTTGTGTTTGGAAATGAGTGCACTCGTAGATCGAGTTTGTAAATTATGAGATTTTTGGGGCACATAGCAATAGACATATCTCCTGGCTGCTCTTTGAACTCTATCTCTAGGGGTTCCTGCCAGAGGCAGATCTACAGCCCTCCTTAAGGGGTCACGTGAACCCGTTAACTTCGGCAAAAACTCTGTATATATATGTTCTATGTATAGTTGTACATACGTTGGGGACTCCTTAAATATTTTTCTTGGCCCCCTCATTAACGAAATTACACCAGGAGCAATGGTCCGCGTCTAAGCATAAGCCCTACACCTTGTCACACGACGCGGGTTTGAAACCCGCCTGCTACAAAAAAATTTTAAGTTTCTTATACTTAGTACAATAGTACCACTAGTCAACAATATTAATAATTTTTTATATCACCTATTCTCAATTCAATTATATTTTGAATTTTTTATAGCTAAATAATAGTCAAAAGCCCCAATTCCCAAACATCAAAAGCCCTCAAACGCCACCAGTACCTCTTCTTTCACTTTGGTTGTCCGGAATTCCCCGCCTCTCCTCCAGTTCTTCTTCTTCACTTCTTCGATTCTTCCTCAATCAAAAATTAATGCTAGCCTCCACGGACCACCTGTCCGCCTTCGTCACTTCTCACTTCAAAATAGAGAACCCTTCTTCCTCAATCTCTGGTTAGTGTTTCTCTTACTTTGAAATTTATTTTTTATTTATAACTTAAAGCCTCTCTTACTTTGAAACTTGCTGTTGATTTTCTTTTTAATTGAAGAAGTTTTTAGAGGGACTTTTGTTTGATTGTGTTTTAGTACAAAAAATCTCTGTTTCTATTAACCTTTGGCAAAGCTTATAGACAAAGAAAGAAAACTTAAAGTAAATTTTTTGTCAAGATAATTTTTACAAGTTGATGATCCTATGTAAAAGCCTTTTGCAATGCTGCTAATTTTCGGAATAAACCGAGCTAAGTTAAATGGATTCTTAAACAAGATCTTGCTTTTTATATCATTTGGTGAAGAGAACTAACTCATAAGCAATAACAAGCTAACAAGAGTAGTAAAAATTGTCACTTGTCTATTATAAGTATCTGAAACCTGCCTAAAGAATTGAGTTATCATACAAAATAAGGCATACGACATGCTAACTACAAGTCAGCTTTCATTCTCAATTTTTCATATAACATTTACCATTATATGTTCCATCTATTTTCATCTTTTGGTTGATATTGTTAAATAAATCCAAATAGCACACCATTAATAAAAAATTAACATACCACTTATCGACATAATCAGGCCTTTCTCTCCTTTGGAAAGAGAAGCTTCATAAAAAAATCTCTGTTTCTATTAAAAAATGGCTTCACAAAAAAGTTGTATTAGATTCAATAAGTTGTAGTATTTGTTTTATTCTTGATAAAAAGGGTGTGATTTCCCTATTGATATTGTATTTTTTTTTTCTTGATAGACTCTTAAATTTATTGGACTCGTTTTTTTGTAGGAAGTTCTTGTTCTTATGAATTGAGATGGACGTATTTTTGACGAAGTTTGATTCTTCTCAACCGAGTTCTACTCTTAAAAAAAATTCCTCCCATATTATAGATGAGTTTGATGAGAAATTACTCAATCCCAATCCTGGAGAGAGAGAGTATCCATTGATAAATATAGTCCTAGAATACGTAATGAAGTAAGAAGACACTACATTCAAAATGGACCTTGCCAACCGGTTGATCATAAGTTTCCTAAAACTTTATTCGGTAATAAAATGTGTCAATTTAGTCCTGGTTGGTTTAAAGGTCCGTATTCTAGATGGTTGGAGTATAGTGTGAAGAAAAATGCCGCATTTTGTTTATGTTGTTATTTATTCAAAAATGATTATGTTCATGGAAGCACGTGTAGATCTTTCACAAAAAACGAGCTTTAAGGCTTGGAATAAAGCTTCAGAAAGACTTCCTTTACATGTTGGTCAAGTAAATAGCCTCCACCACAAGTGTTTCAACAAGATGTTAGACTTATCAAATCAATCTCAATCAATTCAAGTTGCTTTTGATAAGCAATCTGAGAAACAAAGAAATGAGCACTGAATTCGTTTATATGCATCAATAGATGTTGCAAGGTTCCTTTTGTACTTTGGATTGTCTTTTCGAGGTCATGATGAAAGTGATTCTTCAATAAAGAAAGGCATTTTCATAGGCCTTTTGGAATGGCTTGCAAAGAGGCTCCCTCAAGTGGATAGAGTCATATTGAAACATGCTCCAAAAAATGATATGATGACTTCGCCAAAAATTCAAAAGGACATTGTGAGTGCTTGTGCACAAGAAACGTAAAAGCTATAATCCATGATTTAGATGGGGATTATTTCGGGACATTGTGAGTGCTTCTTGGTATGGCTAGCTTGAATCCGGCTAATTCGTTCACTAGTTTTGATAACGAAAGAATAATGATATTGGCCAAGTATTATCCAGATGAGTTTGGTGAATTGAAGCTTCGAGATCTTAGTCACCAACTTGACACTTTCGTATTGCACATGAAACATGGTGACCCTAGATTGTCGGATTTGAAAGGAATTGGTGATTTGGCAAAAGCGTTGGTTGAAGCAAATCTTGTGGAGACATATTCACTTGTTTATTTACTTGTGAAGTTGACTCTAATTTTACCTGCCTCAACTGCAACGGTAGAAAGAGCATTCTCATCCATGAAGTACATCAAGGATGAATTGCGTAGTAGTATTGGTGATGCATTTTTAAATGATTGTTTAGTTTGTTACTTTGAAAAAGAAGTATTTGCAAATGTAAGCAATGATGTTATTATTGACCGTTTTCAGAGTATGAGAATGCGTCGAGTTCAAGTATAAGTGGATGATGTACTTTTGTTATATTAGTATCAATTAAATATATTCTATAATATTGAAGTTTGTATTTTGATTTAAGTTGTGCCTTCTTTAGTTCTCTTTTTGGGACACCAGTAGATTACTGTTGTATGTCACGAATTGCTATTAAGGCCACTAAGCTTGTTTTACATTTTAAAGTTTATTCCAGTTTAGTTCATGTGTGCGCAAGGATGTGCCAGATTATTTTTTTTGGAATACTTATTTTAAAATTTGTGTTCGTAGGTCAATTTGGGAGTATAATGAAGCTGAAGTTTGTGTTCGCGGGTCAATTGGGGAGCCTGATAAAATCAAAGCATAAGCTCTTCTTACTTTATTGTAGTTTTTTGGTTAGCAAGTTTATATTATATAGTGAATTATGCTACTTATTTACTGGTCTATCTTAGAGTTTATATGTATTCTTTTATTGGCTAATAAAATTTTGGATAATTCACTATAATGATAATGGTGCCCCCGTCATTCTCAAATCCTAGGTCCGCCTCTGGTTCCTGCATGAGAAAGGCCTTTGTCTTTGGCATCCATAGTTTTTCTAGCATGTTCTCTAGGTCCGCATTAGACTCCCTGAGGAAGTCCAATGCTATGGTGGTTCCCCTGCTCAGTAGATCGATGGGTAAGAGTGGTTGGGATGGTGGCTGAGGAACTTGGACTATTGGTGGCCAAAGTTGGAAGGTTGGAGATGAGACTGGAGACTCCACGTTCATGAGGGGGAAGAAAGGCATGGTCTGGCAAAGGTGGCCCATGAGTGTGTTTAGTTCCTTCATAGATAGGTGTTACTGGTTTCCAATGTACTGGGCTTGGATTAATGTGGACATCCATAGCTGGTGTCGAAAGTTTTCTAGACCCTGGTGGAAGAGCTGTATGGCCAGTCGAGCTAGGTACTTGGGATTTTGGATTGTTATTTCCATCGGGACAGACCCTACCATCATTTGTAGGTTCTGGGTGTGTCCTTGGAGTGCCATTTCCAACCGTGACTCCCGCATGAGCTTCGGTGGCATTGGGGTGGTGGAGATGGTTAGCAGTGTTGTGGCTTGTGTTTGGGAAGATGGGTTGTTGTTTCCCATCGGAAAAATCGAAGTGCAGGGGATTGTTGGTGTGGCTTGGAGTAAAGGAAAAGGAGGGATAGGCGTTATAATCTATCTCCTTTTTGGGTTTCATGTGAGACGATTTGCCTTCTATAATTAATCTTGAGAGATTGACAAGGGGTGTCATATCATTGATAGTATTGGTTATTGGGTTTGTAACAGACACTTGATTACCTCCACTGGAAGAGGCAGGATCGGGGAGAGATGTGGGTGGAATGTGTGTGGCACAGGCGCAGGCACGGTATAATGGCCTTTCGTGAATTGTGTGGGCCATTTTAGGATGTGATTGTACTGAGAAGAGATCCATTTCCCAAAAAGAGATATTATCTTTATGTGTAAGAGTACCCCATTTGGGGGGAGCAGAGTCGGGGG